>JAQGAS010000926.1:0-30152 GCA_034686365.1 Pachymerium ferrugineum | reverse complement strand
ATCTATACAGAAGATGTGGAAATGATAAACGGACATTGCACTATAGGTGATTGAAATTGAATTGAAATGATATCCCTTCAAAAAATATTTGTAGGGAAGTGATATAGTAATACCTAGTTTTTTTTATTCATGTTATCCATTAAATTTTATCTAGATGCAATTTTTAGTGGTGGGTCACTTGTAAGTGCTAGTTTCGTAATGAGCCAGCACTGTAGAAATAGTGATGCACCAATAAAAACGGAGTCTTGGTATGCTCTCGTGTTAGGGCTACTTATGCACTTAATTTCTAAATGAACAAGGGAAATAGGTGCTTACTAATATTTTGACAAGGACAAAATATATGCACCTCTTTCTACAAAAAAAATTAAATAAACTGCTTCTTTTGGAATCTTTTAACTTCTTTTAGTCTGAGATTTTACATTCCAGAATTGTGCAATATGTTTGTTTTGTGGCCTTCTGGGACAGTTTACAATGACGTCATTCTTTCCTATATGGTGAGTCCAACAACTCCCCAGAGACACTGGTCATTGCTTACTCCTATAAGATGCTTTTGCGGTGAACTTTTAAAATTGGGATTTGTTTAGATGCTTTGGAGGGGAAAAGAACGTAATTGAGACTTCTGCATTTCATCTATAATATTAAATATTAGTTCACAAGCGCACTTAACGTTTGCCAGAGACATTCACATCTACTAATATCTGTGTTCTCTTTGAGATTTTATATCCTTTTACGACTAATAATCTAGTTGACAAGTTAGAAATTACATTGTTAATTTGTGAAAATTGCTAGCTTAATGACTAATTAAAACATGTATATTGAAAGCAATGTAACATTTTATCGACAGTTTTACAGATTCAAAACTGAAGCCACCTGACTACATTATATTCAATGTAGTTTCAGTTTGGACTATTAAACTACTTTCTTCTCCACAACGTTTGATTCCTATGTCGGTTGAAAGAAGGTCTTTCAGGTTTTACAAGTAGATGGAGGAGATTACAAGAACCCTTACTTTTGCATGCAAAACGCGCATCCATTTCAACTTTTCGGTAGTTTCTTTTTTACTAAACGAAAGAGAGTCATTTTCTCAAAAATCACGTTCAATTTCTATTCCTCAACATTAAACAAACTCCATACACCGAATATGTTATTAATTTATTCATTAAACCGAAAACTCTGCAATTTTATATCATGTCAGTTGATATATACGTGGCTTTAACATGTCAAATTTAAAGGGTAAGTGATCTATAAGAATGAAAGAGAAAGGCATTGACTGGACCCTATGAAATATTGATGAAAACAATCAATTTTTTGTCAAGTTTGGTTTTCAACACGCGTAAGATCCGTGTAAGAATTTGATGAAGTGCAACGTTTAGAGGTGATAAACACAAAAAATGCTTAATAAGCAAAACTAGGCTCTATGTAGTTGTTTCAAGTGTGAAAAACCATTTCTCCATCTGCTGGCAAAGCAGCTGAATTGGCGCTTAGCCAGACATGTCGTGCAATAGTGATTCACATGCCAAATGGGCAGAAATGTTGGGCGGGTAATGTTGGAAGGGTGGCATAAATTTGAATTGGTCGTATTGTCTGTAACATACTGGTCTTGGTTCCTTATTATTTCATCATAGAGAATAGAATGTAGCGGTGTTCTTTTAGAAAAACAACAGTTCAAATAAGTTCTTTCAACCTTGTTAGTCCATGCCCTTGATTCATGAATAATAATGTATCTGCTGAGTTGAAACTTTTTATCACAACTTTGTTATGGGTCTGGCAAGTAGTCAAATGTTCGATCCTGATTATTTGTTATGGAAATTTTTGGGAGTGTGAAATATTATACTCATTTTTAGGATGGTTTTGACTCTCTAGTCTTTAAAGTTTACAATGTCCAAATTTCGAATAAATATTTATTTTTCGAACTTTTAAGTCAATAAACACATTTCAGCTTTGCAACCATTTCGTTGTGTGTTTGTTAAAGTGAAATAATACGGTTAGTACTAAAAAAGCTCCAATCCATTCAAGGAGTGTTGGATTAAAAAAGATTAGTGTCAAGTAGTGTTTCTCAAGTCTCAATAAATATTAAACAAAGTGCCAAGTAGTAAACAAAAGACCATTATTTTTAAAACCTTTAACAATTGCCAAATGGGTTTCATTCTGTTTCTAACTGCAGCAGAATTCCGCTTTTTTTTTTTTTTAACTTCCTCTGTCCGTACTGTCATCTGGTTTGTTGGTTTATCCGTTTGCTGTTTTCAAGTTTGGGTCCAAATTCAATATTATGTCAACAAAAGGGAAAGTGTGAGAGAGGAAAAAACACTTGGTTGAACTTTCCAGTTCTATTCCTATTTTTAAAAAAAAATGAATATCACATATATTAATTTCCTTTTCTTGACATCTTCTGACGACAGAATAAACAAGTCCCTCGTTTCCCTCTTGGCAGAAGCTATTTCTATATTCGGTTCGATTTAGGGGATGTAGAAGATGGGAAAGACGATTTCCACATGTCACTACGAGAATGGTAATTTTGCTTTTCTTTAATGTATGACTTGCAACCTAAAACTCTACGCTCCGTCACCTCGAATACTAAGACCTGCATTTTCTCTTTTATCCTTGGAAATTTCTTGAATTTAGGCAAGGAAAAAAAAATGTCTCGAAGTGAAAAAAAAACACTTCAATCAATCTTGTGGAAAATCAAACAAGATAATTTAAAATTTCCACATCAATTTGTTGTTCAGTGCATTTAAAATTTGCTTACACACGAGTGAGTTTCTTGTTACAAACAACATCTGGTTGTGCAAAACTTCAACTGATTTGATTGATGTTTAATGGTGAAGAAGAAGGAATTTGGTTTCTATTTTTTTAAAAAGTTTTGTGGCATTTTTACAATTGACTTGGCTAAAGGGTGGCTAAAGAAGTAGTGGAATGTAAAAATGGGGAAAGTTAAACGTTGTGAAAATAGAATTGTTTCATGTCCATTAGAGTTGACCTTCTGGTCTTTAGTGTCCATTCGGATTATCTAATGGGTCGATTCTTTTAGAAATAATTGAGTTGACTAAGCAGAACAACTACGAAATGAGAAATATGTTACATGTGATTAGGAATTTATCAGTTGTATTTTTAATGTCACAGGAATAAAGTGCAGTAAACAGCCAATAGTCTTCAATGTTTGATCTACATTCAGTATAAGTCGCTTCTAAGGAATTTCTTAAAGCATTGAACTTTATGCAATCAAAGGTTTGCATATAGTACGAGGTTACAAGATGAAACTTTGTTCTAAAAATAATTTAAGGAATACTCTTTTAAATACAAATTAAAATCTAACCTAAAAGCTTTTGTAATAAATGTATAAAATTTTTGGAAAGATAGTAGTGGGCCTTCCGTAATTCTTTTGTTATGCATTTACATTGGCATTTACCATTGACAACAGTTGTTGATAGGTGACGTTCGTAACATAACAAATAGCCCTCGCACACTCACTACTGAGAACCTGCGGTCTCTTTTTGTTATGTTATAAATGTCGCCTAAAGGCGGAAAACTCAAAGCAGCGAGCAATGAGGTGAGTAAAGGCGCAATTCATTGGCCAAAACTAATTGATGGATATTAATGAACCAAGCAACTTCTCTTTTTCTTTTTTGCAAACAAATGAACCCGCAGTAGGCGGAACACTGCTTCAATAACAAACCATTTCACATTTGCATTGAGAAGAAGTTAAACGACCAATATTTTTAGTCCATTCTCAACATTAACTTTATACCTTATCAAAAATGCAAATGATTTGCATTCCGTATTTTATCATAATTTGTAAATTAAATGCATGCATTTAAGTAACACTAGTTTCATCAGCCGCCTCATTTAGATATTGGAAAGCATCTTACTTTTTGATATTTCTATAAAAATGTTAATAAAAGTCTTTGTGTTGTTGTCAGTTTCTTTTCTGGACATTCGCCAATATTGATACGAGCTTTTGTCAACAACTCTATAGAAATGTACACCACCGACAATTGTTCTTCTTAAGCACTTAATGGTTTTCTTGATAGTTTTTTTCTTTTTTTATCCCTACACTTACCTCAGCAATTGTTTGACTGTCAAAGGCTTGTGCGGTGAATAGGAGAGGCAGATCTTTTGAGTACCCTGCAAAACAAGAGTTCCATCAGTTTGACCAATGCCCAATTTAAGGGGTATAGATTGAGAGTGGAATTTAAACGAGGGCCTCGATCAGCAGACAATTTTCCTAATGAATAAACAAACATGAGCAAAGCCATTGAATCCCTTGATCTGTTAAAGGTGAAAAATTGAGTGAAATTGAATTTTCTTGTGCAGGTTCCGTGGGAAAAAAGAAAATTGTTCAATGTTTAGTTATTGTTCTGAAAGGCTGATCGATCCCTAAAGTTGAATGGGGGAAAACATGCGACTTATCGGTATAAATATGGGTTGTAATTGTGAATTAACGATACCATTAATATCCAGGGATTATGTTTAATGAATAACGGTTTGAAATTAATTACTCTTTTATGTACTAATTGATTTTATAGCTTTTTGAAAAATTAAATTTGCGGTTAAACTACGAGTTGTTATTAGTGATATGGTGAATGTTGAAATCAATGTTTTAAGTTTTAAGTTAATGCTCTACATGTATAATTTTCGTTTACCCAGAAAACATTTTTACAACTTGAGAATTGCGGTTAAAAGGTGGGCAAACATGCGAACTTAAATAGAACATGCCATGCCTAATTCTAAATTTGAAGCAAAACATTGAAGTAAGCATCCGGTTTCTGAGACTTGTAATAAAATCAAAGTTGTCTTTAATGGCGAAAGTGTCAAAAAGAGGGCATGGAAAAACGATAGAAATTTATTGAAAACAAAATAAGAATGAGCTGGATAACTAAGAGATACTACATTTTCTTTTTCGCCTCCAATATTTATCTCGGAAAACCAGTTGCTTACTTTAAAAAAAAGACCCCTTAAATTGTCTTTACATACAAATTATTGATTTGTACCGTATTATTATATTGATGCTACCATAAAATTTTAAGTTTTTCACCACATTACGATGTAGATGCAGTTAAAATTAAGCTGAATTGTAAAAAAGAAATTTTATACACTTACATGTGGGTGTGAATACGACAAGTTTTATTCCCTAATCATGACTTCAAATATTTTTGGCCTTATGTATTACTTTAAAGAGAGGTCGTGTAGGGACACCTTTATACAGTAATAACTGGGAACGAGGGCAATATTTTTTTGCAGATTTTGTTAAATAGACACATCTATAGTAAAAGTTTACTTCATTTTAACTTTACATGTCTGTTTCAGTAATTACTCACTTCCAAATTGTGTTAATCTGAACTGCTTGATTAGATCTAACTGCACTAATTGTTGAACTTGTGGATGTCTTAATGCAAAATAAGAGTACCACTGTCATCAACCTAGACTTTCCACATTGAGATCTGTTTTTACTGTGAGTAAAAGTAACTTAAACCCTAAAAATAATTGAACTAGCTAAAATTGCCTACTAACACTAAGGGTGGGTTGCACCAAGCTCAGTTAAAGCTCAGTTAAGGCTAAACTGGGTTTAAAATATATGTAATGTATGCACTATAAACTAGGTTTAGTCTTAACTGACGTTGGTGCAACCCGCCCTAAAAGTTATTTGTGCATAAAAACTTGTAATTTCAATTTTTGAAAAAAAAAAAAAAGGTTTAAGACATGTATAATTCTTACTGTTTTTCTCCATAATATGGCACGATACTGGGGTACACATTGGTTATTGGCATCAGTTACCAAAATAGAGAATAAAAATTGCACCCGGTCTGAATCTATCCCAACATAATTTTGATGCACTACATGGAAATAAAAATTAAAATATGAACTGATAAATCATAAATGAACTTTTTGTAGCCACTTACATTTTCCCAAAAAATATTTGAAATACCATCTTGTCTGGTACTCAGGATTTTCCAATACTGGAGTGGATGGCGAAGAGTACATCTACAAAAATTACAATCATTTATTTAACACGTGGACAAACCGTATATGAACGTGACACACTATGTGAAGTGTTTTATAAAACTGACAGCTAAATTATTCCCTTTAAAGCATATTAACTATTTAATAAATAATTCTAATGAAAGGTACTTTCACAAAATATATAACATTCATTACTTCAAATATATGACGTCATCTATGAAATGAAGACGATAGCAAAAAGCTATCGTCATGAATTTTTTATTCAACATCAGAGGGAGTTTGTTTATCATGGTGAGTTTTAATGGAAATTGCTGGAGCTGCAAATTCTCTTATAAATCTTAGTTATATCATTTTTTTCTATTAAATTATTCTAACCACAAAAGAGGCAAATAAAACTTTAAAATTAGTGGGATCTACTTCAGAAAATGCTCCTACTGGTTTAAATCCTTAACAAGGTATTAATTGAATGTTAATTGAATTGTAGTTCATGAAAACCTTCAGTAACCTTAAATAATTTAACCCTATTTTTAGCCTGATAAGTCGAGGTGTAATCCGGGTCAAGTTGTTTGGAGCCTGATATGAATAGAGATAGGGTTATTATCATTCAGTTTTGTTGGTACAAGAGGAAGTTGTAAGTAATAGTCTTAGATGGTTTTATTAAAATTGATTTCATTATGAGCTTTTTTGAGAGGTGAAATCTGGATGAAAGATTCAGCGGGTGAAATCTGTTTAATAGATTAGTATTGATTATAAGTTGACAGGTGAAATCCTCTTATCTTAAAGTGGGAGGAAAGATTGGATGGAGGCAGGAATGGTTGTAACCTCTCATAGTTTAGGCTGAAAAATGAGGTTTGAAGTTATCTTTTTTTAAAAATGGATGTGAAGAGTGTTTGTGGAGTCTAGTCATGTAGGATGTCTGGTTTTGTTTTATTTTTTATTTTTTAAATATTTAGTTCTAGATAGTAATGTGAAGCTTTCACGTTTTTTAAAATGCTAGGAGGTTTGCTCAAGGAAATATGTAGATTTAAGATTAGGTTGCAGTAGGAGGTTCACATTTTGGGTCACGTGGTTCACATCAAATTATTTCATTAGTTTAATTTTGGAGCGAGTTTACTGCTTTAGGCGGATTTATAAAGGGAGATGAAGAGACATTTGCTTGGTATTGATTAAATATTGGATAAGATTTGCTGAATATATTTGGAAACAATCTTGTCAAGTAATTGGATTTTGATAATTTAAACGAATTAAAATATGTAATACATTTTTTAAAAAAGTTGTAGTGTAATATCCGAGTGTCCAAATCAGACTCCACGAATTTAGGTCTAAACCGAATGCTATAAGCAGTTAGCAGCTATTGGCCAAAACTCTGAGAACTCGCTTACGACTCAATATCAGAGTTATGATAAAATTTATTTTATAATAGCGTTCAGATATAAATGTAAGTAAATGATAGTTGATTTAACTATTAATAAAAGTATTACTTAAATATTAGAAACGAATCCATTTAAACATATTGACTTCATAAATCAAACAAATCAAAAAAAAAAAAAAAACAAGTCAATATTCATCCATCATCCTTAGCCACTATTTTCTGATTTAAGTTGATTGAACCTTTAAAGCAATTTGTATGCTAATAGCATTTCTTTCCTCCCAATAAAAAAGAAAAAAAAATCAATCAAGTAGAAATTTTTAACCGTCAATAAAAACAAAGAGTGTCGACAACTTTAACTCCAAGTCCCCAATCACAGTCTTCAATAATTGAGCAAGTAACTTAAAGAATAATAAAAATCACGTGTCATTTACTACACGACCACACGAACACCTAAAACCACTAAGCACGCAATTCACGCGTAAATCCGATATCACGTACACGATTCACCTTCCTCCACCTTTATGAATTATAACGTTTATTTACAAGAATATTCATAATCAAACACCGAACTTGTAGGAAAAAGATTTTGGTCACGTGTCGAAATGATAGAAACCCCCAACCTCATTCCCTCAACGCTCCAGCAATGACGCGAATCCGTATCACTAAAAAAATCAATATGTTTTTCTACTGAGACGCTGCGTTCATTAGTGTTTCCCCCAATACGACGATTTAAAGATGAGATGAAGTGATGAAATGTTTTATTCACTTACGTCATCTTTGTCGGCGCGTTCACCACATTCGACTCGGAATCGACGTGACGAGAGTTCGGAGCCTTCGCTTTCGCATTGTGCCAACTGGAAGAAAAAAGATTGGAAATGTTTATTAAATTTTATTATTTTCACGCTCGGAAAGATAAACAAAAGTTAATGGAAGAACGAGTTCTGTTTGGGGAGAGAAGATGATTGTGTTGGATTAAAAGTAAATTAAATTTGACATGTTTTGAGCCAATCAAATTTCTAGGTTTTGTGAAGAGGAGCTTATCTTGAGATGTGTTTCTATGGTTACCGGATATGGGTTGTAGTTGGGTTGCTTTTCTCAATCGGCACAAGTGGGTTAAAGGAATTGTGGGAACGTGAACAGCCGCCATTTTGACACTTGTTATCTTTGAGAAGAGAATTTGTGAAAAGGGATCTAAAGAGAGAAGGGTCGCTGTCCGAATTCAAGGTTTTGAAGGAATTGAATCGATCGGCCAAAAAGGGAAATAATAATGCGTGATGTTGGGATAAAGTTTTTTTTATTTTATTCTTTTGAGAGCAAAGTATGTGTTGTTGGAGGTTGGTCGATGGTAAGTATATAAAAGCGGGATATAAAAGCGTTAATAAAAATAGCGGTTTAATTTATAGTTTTTGATGGTTTTGAATTATTTATTTTGTTTTGTAGTGTTTTATTTTTAGCTGCTCTCTGCTTTAAGGGTTTAGATTAGCTTTAAAACATTTTTAATGAAATTTATTAAAATTCATGATGATGACAACGTTGTGAATTTTTCAGTTGAGTTTAATTTTTATATTTTGACGATTTCCTAGCAAGACGTATTTAAGATTTTAGATGAAATAATAACAAAATAAAGGGTAAGTGTTGTTAATTTTTATGTAATAAATGTTTCCGATTCGAAAATACTTTTTAAAGTATTATTATTGTTATAGTTGTATGAGGTTCCTGTGATTTTAACAATAGGACGTATGGCGATTTCAATGGCCACGCTTTTCTAAGTTATGAATCCACTGATTGGCTTGAAACACTATAAAATCGTCTAATTGCCATGACCGAATAATCGTTCCATTTATGGAATTGACGTATAAAGTAACGGAACTTATAGAGGTCATTTACGACGTAGTCACCTATTCCATAAAAAACAGATTGCACCTGAAGGTCCTATAAATCACTGTTATAACTACAAACTTCGCGTTTCAAAATGAACCTTTTTAAGACAAAAAAATTGTAAAACTTTAAAATTATTTTTCGATTTCGGATACAATAACAACGTAACAACAAAAGAAAACAAATCCTTTTACATTTACTCTAAACCTCATTTACACATTCTCAATATGCCATTGAAATTCAAATGAAAAATCTGCAAAAGCCGAAAACAAAAGATTAAAATAACAAAACCTAAAATATTCCTCTAATCTTCACAAATCAATATTTCAAATCCAAAAATCCCGGTAAACAAATTTGGTCATTCAATCTATGAAGCTGGAAAGTTCAATTTCCTCTACATAAACTTTAAAATTTATGTCTAAAATTGAAAACCCCTTATAAATTTGCACCAAATCTCAAACAGCTCAAAAAAATATTGAACGTTCTCTGTATAAAACGTTGCAAGACATAGAGATGAATTAATTTGAACAGACACAATGTTGATTTACTTTTTTTGTCTAATACGAATCAATTACCATTAATTCTAATTAATTCCGACGTAAATCGAGTGTATGACGTCAATAGAATGAGTCGATAGTCTTTCGCGTTTGCACAACTTTCTCTCTCATCAGGTGTTGAGATTAATTAGCGGAAAAAGTGGTATTACGAGAAATGTGAGAGTAAGAATGACAGGAATGATGCACACTAATGACTGGTTTAGATTAATGGTTATTGGATTTTCTTTTTTTCCTTGTTTTTTTTTTTATCATTATTATTATTTGGATAAGGGTTCTATTTTTGACTGGAATCTTACAGGTTAGAAGTTTTTAAAAACATTGACTTTAGTAGCCCTAAACGACAAGTAGTAGATGATGGTTGGTTTTGCATTCCACAGCGTAGGATGGTTTTCCTTCTGGCTTGAATTTTGTGTATGGGTGCTTTTTTATTTTCAATTTTTTTAAAGGTTTGCATCGGAAATGGAACTATTGGGAGATATGTTTTTCTGTTGGGTGTTTTTTTTATTTTGTTTGAAAAATAGAGAAATGCGTAAAAGTTTTTATGTATATTGGATGGAAGTAGAATTTAAATGTTTTATTCATCGTTCTTTTTGTAATTCTGCAGTGTAAAAACATGAAGGTACCTTTAGGGAAGTTTTAAATATGGAGATTTATTTCATGATTAAGTTATTTTTTTAATTTAATTTATAAATGTCTTGTTGAATCTATATTTTTCAACATGTAGGAGGAATTATTATGAATGTTATAAAATATACTTTTTTTTAAAAAAATTGTTAAATATAAACTGATCGTTGCCGGTATTAAATTGGTAAACATTTGCCAGATACTTGCAATACATTATATGACGTCACACGTCTTAGCAGCAACCTTTCAAGGAAAATCAAGGTGTTGCCTATGCTTTTATTAAATTTATAATATGGTACCGTAAGTTTAAATTTATAATTTTAACTTACAGGAAATCAAATTGTAATGATTTATCACCTTTAAATAACCAGGACTGACTTGCAAATTCGGTTCATTAAATAATCAACCAAAAATTGAGATATTTTTTAAAAGGGAATTAAAACCCTACGGTTGAATTTTCTATAACTATAAGTTGATTTCGTCTGTTTTTAACCCCTTCACTGTTTAAAATGAACAAGGTTTATCCACTTTCTACGACTTTTTAGCTTCATTAATCCGACAAGCACATTTTCAAGTATGTCATTCCCTTTGAATAAACCCATGAGAGATTATTACCGGTAATTAGAGCTAGGCTAAAACGAAATGGGGGAAGTGCTTGAAAACTAACGGAAGCGAGCTCCACATAAACGTGAATGATATTAGACGGTGTGGGAGGAATGATAATATGAAGTTAGAGGCTAATGTACCATGAAAGGTCAGTTTTAATAAGATATTACGTACGGTCATGCGAAATTAATTAATTTATAGCTTCCAATTTATCAAAGAAAAAACGAAATTAGATAATGCGGGGTATTGGAATAAGGCCTAAAAAGTTTTCTCTATTGACATATCATTTTCAAAAGAAATATGGATTTCTATTCAACTTCTAAAAGTTTCTGTGGAAGGTTAAAAAAAAAAAAAATCGAAGAAAAAGTTGGCAGTTCTCACATAAATTCTAATATTTTCGAAATTAAACGTGTATGTAAATTCACGTTGGAAAGGAAAAGCATTAACATGAAAAGATCCTTGACCTATTGTCGCATTTTTAGCAAAGAGGGAACTGCAATCTGGATATTTTACAAGAAAAATTTCCTGTCTCACACATGCACGAAATAGTCATCATAAATCCCACAACCTTGTGTGAGGGGCTCTTTGACAGTCCAACCCAACCGTGCACTACAATTTAGCTACTCGAGTCGCCTCCCAAGATGCCAGTAATTTGATACTTAAATTACCATCATTTTCAACTTCAACGATGCACCCACATACGAGAAAAAAATGATGCGACATTGCAACTTTTATCTACATATCTATATATATTATCGGATTACAAAAAGTTGATGTCCCCATAATTTGCTACTATTAATAGTAATTGTTTCTCGCACTTTATCGTTCAATTTTTTTTTTAAGTAAATTATTCTGACAGGAAATGAAATTTTTGTACATGAATAGAAGAAATATAATTCATAATTTTGTAAACAGTAATTCTGTGTTCCCTAAACATACACGCAGCTGTGTTGAAGGTTAGGAAGGTTTTTTTTTTTTTTTTTTGTTATTTTAAAACGTAGCATTTATCAAATTATAATTCTTAGAATCGCATGTGTTCAGTAGCAAGCCTACTTGCATTGGAACGGTGTAAACTTTGCGTGGTGTTTTCTTATTTGCTTGTTCTAATGTACATTGCTTGTCGATGATGTTGTTTACATTCCTCTTGATTCAATTGTGTGTTATTTAGGTGTGCATTCTTGAGTAATTAGAGTTCTAGTAAATGGAGTGTGTCATAAATGGTGTCAAAAAGAGGGGTTGGAAAAAATAATATCCCCATTAGCTCTAATAATCATTCATCTGGTAGGATTTTTTAAATTTTAATACCCAATTCCATAGGTTTAGCAGTTTTAAGTGTGACATCATTTTTATTCATAAGTGTCAGTTGATATTTTCGTGAGATTATGTTGCAGTGATTCCCTGCACTAAATGCATATTAGAAGAACATGTGAAACATCCATTTGGGACAACAGCAAAATTGGACATGACGAATTTTGTGAAATTTTTGGCGCAGCTGGGATTGAGTAAGAAATCAAAATTTTTTGGCAAAAATTATTGCTCCACAAGCATACATGATAGCATTGATTACATTTCAAAAAAAGTAATAGAATTGTGTCAAAAGTTCTGTTTTTAGTATTTTCCAGTTCAGAGGTGTTTATTGTTTGCATGCCAATAGAATGACTAAAAATATTTGACTAGCAAGTTGAATCATGGCCGGTTCTACCTACACCGCGAGGTAATGCAAGTCATAAGGGCGTTTAATGCCATAGGGGTATGTAATATGGACAATTTGTGAAGAGTCAAACAATTGTTGAAATGTTCAATTAAAAATGAGTGTGCTGCTCCACTTTAATTGGCATTGGCCAGTATGAATGTGCAATAAGCCCTATAACTAGAAACGAAGACGTGTTGTCTTTAGTTTAAAGATTTGTACACGTTTGGGATGTACCCTTTCTACATATAGTAACTAATACTAGAGAAATCTGTAAAGGTACAAGAGAAATAAATGTATAATAAACACATGCATGTAAACCTACACGCAACAGGTTTGAATTATAGTAGACAGAAGCTAAAGCTAAATCTCTTTCAGCAAGAAACATTTACAATTACTCATATGCACAAAAAACTAGGACTACTCTATTGTTTGGTATGTTAGATTTATATTTAGATTATGTAACTTAGATATTTGTAAAACTCATCACTGGAATTTTAGATCCTGAATCTAACTTGTAGAAGGAGTTAAAATCATGGCAAACAACCTGTACATCCCTCATCAATACCTAATTAGGCAACAAACCGTAACCAGATACCGTAATACGTAACAAACCGTATCAACTTAAACCTTTAATTAGTCGTCGAAAATAAACTTTTTCATTTATTTCAGTCACAATTATTGAACATGTATTCAATTCTCCCGGCTTTAAAAAGCTTTGCTTTGTCAATTGGAGCTGTGTTGGGGCTAATCCTCAATAATAGAGACACGTAAACCCCACCTGGTGCGTTTTGTCAAGAAAAAACATTAACAAGAAAATGAATTGTCAACTCTTAAAGGTGGCAACTTCTAGTTTTTGATAAGATTTTAATTTTTAAACAGATTCCTAAAAAGCTTGAAGACATTGACGTCAAATAATGAAAGTCAATATTTTTCTAGGTGAGAATTTCTCGTATCAAACAACTTAAAATTATTTCATTTAATTCCCCGGTTGTTACTTTGATCCGTTTACCCCAAGTGCAGTGAAATGGACAGAAACAAAACCGCAAAACATCACGATCTGAACCGTATCGTTAAAGGGTCAAGCTTCAATACCAAGATTGGACCTCGGATAAACTCTTTCTCTCAGAGATCCTTCTCACATTTTTACTAGCCCCTAAGACGTTGTGCCAGCAAAGTTAATGCTTTGCTTCTTCTTAGAAGAAAAAAAAAAGATTCTCTTGATCCGAAAAATTCCCAAAAGCTTTTCTTAGCTCACTCCTAGCAAACAATATAATAAAAGATAAGAAAGGAATGCAGAGATCATTAAATGACAAATCGGCTTTTATGATGTGTTGTTATGAGTTTTGGTTTCCCTGGTCGTATAATTGGGGAATGTTCTCTATTTATGAAATTTAAGGATCTCTAGTTTTAAAGTAGTGTTTGCTTATTTTGTTTTGCTTGTTATTGGAAAACGATGGATTCACAATTGTCGCGTTTCAGGTCAAATTTTCCACTGGATTTCGTCTCTACCTTATTGGTAGAGAAATGACTTTAATTTCAGCTTGAATCATAAAATAGAATTGTTGTATGTGGTGTTTGGTTGGGGGTGTTTTCTGTTAGGAACAGATGCGAGATAAAATATTGTTGGGTGGCTGGTGGATGTGTAATGAATGTTATTTGACAGTTGTGAATGTGGTGCATTGACTGTAAAAATGATTTTTGGTGTCACATGGTAGTGGCTTTGATGTGTTTGTTGGTGGGATTAGGTTTTTGGATTTTATCATAAATTCTTTGTGTAAACATGGCGTTTTGTTTGTTTTAAAATGGCTTGGTTTTCTTGATTGGAGGAAGGTACTTGTGTTGATTTGAATGGCTTCGATCGAAATTCAAGTTGGGTTTTTTTTATTAAAAGTTATAAATGGTAAAGTTCAATTTTAGAAGAAATTTAATTCAGTTTTTATATATTGATTCTGTGTTTTAATTTAGCTTGTAATCATATTTCTGTATGATAAATTCATTAAGTTGTGGCGAGTAAAGATGTACTGTATAAGAAATAAGACTTAATAGCCAACATTAATAAAACATTCATTAATTACTATAATTTTGCTCTTCTCTAAAGTAAGACCACTAAAGAATTGATTAGGATTTACAGATTTAAAATGGCCACAAAAATCTGAAAATTTTATGGATGATGTAAGCAGGAGACGTCTAAAAAATGTTCTGTGATAATTTAAATGATGATTATAGCTTCAAACATTTTGCAAAATTAGCAAGTAATATGTTTTTGTCAATTGTCGCACATTTGCGATAAAAATGGTAAAATTATCTAAGGAATGTAGCCTTGAAATATGAATGATTAAACAAGAAAAATCAGATTTGAAAAATAGGGGATCCAAAAAAAAGATACAGAACAAGTGTTGCAAGTCAATAATCAGGGAAAATGGAATTTTGTTAATTGGTGAAAAAGTAAGAAATAGATAGATCAGTTTGGGGCCCACTAACCCATTTGATGTCAATAAGTGGCGTGCTGTGTTAGATCTAACGAATCATTTTGAAATTTTATACACACGCAGGCAGGTGTATGTTCAACGATTAGCCTTTTCGAATTTCAAGTTCATTAGATGTGCGCAGGTGTTTTTTTTTTTCAATTGACCTTAAACTTTTTAAGGGTTATTATTTTGTTTACAAATCCCTATTCTGGTTGTTTCGATTACTGCAGAAGGCCCACTCTATTTCAAATACAACATTTTCCACTACATGCTTTTTTCACATGAAAAATGTAAGTAGATGCGTGTAATTACATGTTGAAAGGATGTTAAAAACTAAAACTGACTTAATTATTAGCTTTAGGAATTACACAAAAACAACCGCTTAAGTTAGAAATGCGCATTACAGCATCAGCCACTCGAACTCCTGCACCACGTACAGTCGTTCCTGTGAGTGTATTGTGAAGGGCTAATTCCGTATTTCTTAAGGACTTGTTTTTTCAAAAACCTGTCTAGAATTTCCAACAAGTAATCTATTCAACTACTAATGATAAAATGTACAATTTATCTTGCTACGGTTCAGTTGTTTTGTATATACCAACATTTGCCATTTAGTTCAGGCGTGCATTCATAATAATTTAATTAAACACCCATAAATATTGGCCACCCGTCAGTAACCTTTATTGGAATTCCAAGCAACCATAAATAAACTTTTAAGAATTGTCATTATCTAAACCTGATCAAACATTAAAAATACCCCAAGTATTTACTGCGGGTGAACCCCGTTTAAATAACCATTTAAAGAAGATTGAATCTCGTCATAATTAATAAAAACAAAAATTATTCGTTTGCATTCATTCACAAGCCAACTTGTTAACTTCATGGCCCACTGGAGGATTTTAATGAAAACTTATCATCATAAACAATAACATCCTTGAGGCGTGTTTGTATTAAATTCTTAAGCACTTGACGCATAGAAAATATTCCATCAAGAAAACTAAATTTAAACTTTTTTTAAATTAACCGGTGAATTTTAATGTAAACTTTTATTTCCATCGAATTATTATTGTAGAATAATCACGTTGATTTTACATCAAAGTGTATAATTCTATTTAATGCTTTAATTAATTAATTAAAAGAATTTTAAAATGGATAAATATTTGAATAAGGAGAGAAAAGAAAATGTCTTCGTAAGTCAATAAACTGCAAAAGTCAAATAGAAAAAGGAAGCGAAGGCATAATGAACTTAACTAGAGAATGAATAAACCATTTAAAAAAAAAATTAAAGGAGGATGTGGACAGTAAGTTTTGATTAACAAAAGGTTAAGATAAAGCTAAAATCGGATTAAAGATGAAGGTAAATGTGAAAAGGAAAATTTTCACGACGAAAATTTTCAAAATAGTAAAGGAAAGTATTTTTATTTCTATTTTTGCCGAGGAAATTTGTTGTTGAGGAAAAAATGACATGTGACATTTCCTTTTACACAGACGACCTTAGAATTAAAATGTTGTCAGGATGAGAAATTATTTTTAAATGAATAAAGACATTTTGAAAAATAGGAGATTTAATTCTAGTCATATTTCTGCGAAATTTCATTTGCAACGATGTTTTCATCTGCTTGTCAACAGAAGTGAGTGTGGGATTGTGAGAGTAGGTAAAAGCAAGGATTTTGGGACCTTTTTTTTTCTTTTTGTTTCAGTGCCAAAAAGTCCTTTTTTCCGGTGATTGTGGGTGGGTTTTATAGAGGAATTTAAGAGGATTGAGAAGGAATAATGGAAAGTGAAACGAGTGTGGGGAAGAGAAAACTAAGAATTGTGGGTGTTGAAAAAATGGTTGTCTGCAATTCTGCCTATTTGATTTCCAATACCAGTGTTGACTTTACATATCGATCAAGTATTGCGCATGCGTACAATCGGAGGTTTTTAGTGCTGGCACTTTGCCCTCTGTACTTTTTTTCTTATTCATTTATTATTTTTCAACTCTGTTGGACCCCTATTTGGGCTTAGGGCCAAGAAAATAAGGGAATGGGACAGTTAATAATTTATGATGTCAAGCTCGGACGTAACTGAATTTTTATCACGAGGCGACTTACCAGTTCCACTGATCCGTACGGGCGTCGACTGAAAAATCCGCGACGATTGACCAATTCAGTGGATGAAGAACTGGAAATACAAAAATGAAATTAAGTTTTAAGTGCAATCACGTGATCAGTGCTTTATTTAAGTTATTAGATCAGGTTATGAATGAAATATCAGACCAAGTTGATAAGTTTTCTATTTTGTAATTTTTTTCTCTGTTGTTTTGTGTGTTGTAATAAATAAACAATTGATGGATCGATCATAGATAAGGGATCAGTAAATCATCGAGCCCATCTGCTTGTCAAAGATCAAGTGGGTTTTTATTTTTTAAGACTAAACATTTGGCAGTAAGGGGTCAAAATTCTTTTGTGAAGTTGGTTTTTTTCCTGCAGTTTTTTTTTTTTACTTTTAATAAAAAAAATATCACTTGAGATTCTAATTAAATATTCGTAGATAAGTAAGGGAAAAAAATTAATCTGATATTGTTTTTGTCGAGTGAAAAAATGAATTTCGACATTTTTTAGGAAAAAAATTAATAGTATTAAAAGAATTGCACTTTCAAAATTAATTATTTTTTTGTGATAAAAATTAAAAATGTTCTGATTCTTTGTGATACAAATTTGCTTTTAACGACTTAGAACTTTAAGTTATGTCTCGAAAATTATAAAAAAAAATTTTTTTTAAATCAAATTTGTTTTGAGAAGTTGGAAGTGCAAGTAAAACACCCGTAATTTTCCTCTAGACAATTAAACAAGCATATTTAACCCTTTAAACACCATTAACTGTAAACGACACACATTAGGTCTATTTTCATTCCTAAACTGACCTCACAAGAAGCCATTCATTTACACCACCTCCAGTAAAGCCGACATGTTCATCTGCCAAGAAAACATCTGGCAAGACGACGGAATAGAAACACTCCACCTGTTATCTTACCTAGTGGACCTTCTACGCGGATGACATGGTTCGAGAAACGACTGATCAAGGGTTATCAATGGAGCCACTCCAGTCACTACAAGAGATTTTGACCGATCCCGCTTTGGTATACCCAAAGTGGGCCGAAACCCGCGATGATGCCGCCGAAAGTCCATGTGGTGGACGGAAAGCGGAGCGTGCGAGTTAGCTTGATTATTAGGCGGCTGTCGGTCGCGTGTGTTGCCGGGCCCGCATTGGCATCAATGCGTGCTCGACGAGATGGGAGCAAAAGACGTGTGCAGAGAGATCGATTGTAGAGGGGGGGCTTCAAAGCTAGCAGGAACGCACGCGTTCCTTGAGGTGATGACGCCCCCGAATGACGACATCTGCACGCCACCTAGTGGCCACAATTAAAAACATTTTTTTTTTTGGTATTTTTTTTTTTTTACGTTTACAGTTTGTATCTATTCCGTTGATCTGCACTGACTAATTTTATTTAAATTTAGAAGAGATACTGGTAATGTTAATAATCTATATACATATTTATAATTCTTAACAGCGATACAAACGAATGAAGCGTCTGTTTTTTATGTAGAGTCAGCATAGAAAAGTTTACTGGTGTAACAGGTGGGAGGCAGAGCAACCTGGTTTCGGAAATCGACACTAGAGGGGAGCTGATGCTAGACGTTGAGTGCCATCTAGTGGAAACTACCCGAACTGAATAAATAAAAAAAAAAAAAAAAAATAAAAAAAAAATAACCGGTGTTTCCTGGCGGCGGATTTTGAAATTAATTGTTTTTAAAAAGTTCTGATATTTTGGAACAGAAAATATTGAATTGGAAAGCTTTCAGAAAATGAATAAGTCGAAGCCTCATGATTTATTTACGTGATACAAATCGGTTTTCTATTTACTCAGAATGCAAGTAGAAAAATTGATTTTCTATGTGAAATGTTCGTTCAGGAATTTCTATACGTTCCACCACGTACTCACTTCCCATGATGCACTGCTAACGTAATAATTAGAAGAAAGCGATCTCATATTTCACGTAAATGCAACTCGAGATGATTGAGGTCTAAAGAGGCCTCAATTAATCCTCCTTTACTCCCGAGAAGCAATGGATGAGTTGTCCTTTAACGATAATTAAAGAATAATTACGACTGATGTTTGTCATGGGAATTGAGAATGTGTTTGGTTGGTTGCTAGGAAACTACTAGTTGTCCTGTTGCTTGGCAACCTTAGACGACTTTTTTCTTAGTTATCCAGTTTATCATCATCTGTCCACTACAGGATTGACATGGAAGAAATCATTTAATTGAGTAGGGTTTGGAGAAATGATGATGGTGAATTGTTTAACACTTTGCCCTTTGAAAGTCACCATCAGTGAAAAGGGGATTGGATCCTTTCATTTTTTTTTTTAAAGTTTTATTGAAGAGTTTGGTAAATATCCATTAAGTAACGGAATAAATTGAGGATGGTAGAGAGTATGGAAGTTGCATGGATTTTTGGATTTTCTAAATTTTATTTTATAGGGAACAAAATGTTTTATATTAAAAATCGATCGGATAGTTTCAAATAGAGGATTCAGTTAAAATTTAATATATATATCTTTTAAATTTTATGGTGCAATATATAAAGAATATTTACTCTGTTTTAAAGAAATTGTGCCATGAAACCAAAAGGATTAAACTTTGCATTGACATATAAATATTCATGAAATATAATCGATTTTAAAACTAACGTACCGTTGTTTTATCTTAATTTTAATTTTTTTTTTTTTTTGTAAAAACCTTTTTTGATATGCTAATCGATTGCAACAACCTCAAAATTTATTTAATATCTCAATTTAGTGCTAATCTTTTACTTTTAATCAATTTCTTGAAAGGTTTGCAGTGAAACCCCCTTGTCCTCGATGTGACGATTTTTTTTTTGCTTTAGTAGGTTTCTAAATTATCTCCAAGCAAAAATATTTCGTTATAACGAATTTCAGTATTAGGAACTTTCGTTATAATGACCAAATTTCAACCGGAAATAGTTAATTTTCTGCCTATAACGAACACGTTCGGTGAAAATGGCGACAATAATACTCATTAAAGACTTAATTATTTGTGGAAACGATGATTTCTTGCAATAAAAAGTCAGGGAATGCCTAACTTTAGAAACGAAAAATTAGGCAATCAAGTTAATCAACAATATTGTCAATTTGTTTAGAATTTGGATTTATTTTTATAAATTCGTAAAATTCGCCATAAAAAATATTTTCCTTATAAAATAAAGAAAACTCCACTATAACGAACAAAATTTTAGACATTTTCGCTAAGTGGATTTGACTGTATTAAAAAAAACAGCATTGAAACACCCGAGAAATATAACCCCCATCATAGAATCGAGTAATTTCAACTTCCATCACAATTATCGATACATTAAATCTCATCTCCATGATTAAACCACCTCAACAACAACAACAACAAAAACAACAACAAACGAGCAATTGCAAAATTTACATTTAACCAATTTGTCTTTTTTTTTTTTCTTTCCTACATTAATCAACGTAAATAACCAAAGGAAGAAAGGATGAAAAAAAAAGATTACCAGGTAAAATTAAGCGGTACTGAATGCACTATACGCAACGGTTCCTTCATCATCGTCCTTAAAACCTGTCCGTGTTTTTTCCTACGCCGAACTTGTGCCGTAAGAACCCGGCGTAATTTTCCTTCCTTACTTGAAACATCGTTAGCCGTGTTGACGTTTGGTTCACTCGTGCAAAGATCAAGTGCCGAGCCACTTCGACCCAGCAAGCATCGTTGCATCTCTTCTTGATCCAATTGGTCCAGCGTGGGGGATTGTGGGTGAAGCGTTGGATAAGAAACGTCTGACCTCGGTTAGACGTTGGGCAAAAGTGACGGTGTCTCATTTGGTTGTCAGGTGATGTTCAAAATGATTGTGCACGTGGAAGAGCTGAAGCGTGCGCATGCGTGCGTCATGTCATGTGATTGGGGGATTTGGGGTAGAGGGGGTAGATTTGGAAAGGTGTGTGGATTAGAGTTAAGGGTGCAGTAGTCATAGAAACGGCAATTGTAGAACGCTTTACGAATTGGCAGCCCCCGGATACTGTTGCTATGGTAACCCGCCATCCTCTTTAGGCCTAAAGTAGAGATGATGAGTGGGATAAATAATTAATTACCCACGACTTGCTAAGTTTGAACTGCGAGTGACAGTCACTTTTTTAAGTGTGTTGCACGCAAGCCCAAATATGCCAATCGCAGGCGGAGCTTTTAACAGGTCAGGAGGTTGTGGGACTCAGCTGTGATCTTGGCTTTAATGACTGTGTGACGTCATGTAATGTGTGTCCATATTCAAGTTTTTCGTTTCCATAGCTACAGCTGATGGGTTTTTGTTGTCTTCTTTTTGCATCTTCATCCTCGCGGTGAGTTGACTTTTTTTTTTTTTATCTGTTGCCACTTTCAGAAAAAAATAAGTTTTGCAGTTTGTTGTAAATCCTTCGTGTTTAATAGAGAAACGTTGGCAAGTAATTGAAAAATAAAGTTTAAAATCGTTGTACCAATTTGTTCCGTTACATTTCATGACGTAATAACTCCCTTTTCTCACTTCCTCCTCGTCTTCTCTCCGATTTGGTGCGAATTTTTCGCCTGAATGATTTCTCTTTAGATTCACAGAAGCATTTGATAATTTTTAACGTGAAAGTTTCGGTTGGTTTTTCTTCTGTTAGGTTGAGAAATGTTGGAGAAATAAATATTTATTTCTCAGTATGAAATAAAAAGTTTTTTTTGTGGATTTTAAAGGATCGCTTTGGTGGAGAGTGGAGATGAGTTCGTTTCTTTTTGAAATTTACATCTGTTGGGGGAACTTGATTGTCTTAAATGTAAATTAGAATAAGCTCGTTATGCCGTAACTCGTGTTTAATATTGTCTGGCTGATGTAATTTTAAGGTTTTGTATGGGTAGATATTTCAATGATTTGCTGTTTTTAATGGGTTTGCGCTGTCTCAGTTTTGTTAAAAATTATGGTTGTTGAAACTTAAAGAAGGTTGTAAAGATTCGTGCACAGAAACCACCTGTTTTGTTGGTTGTCACGTGACAATCGCATTGTTTAAGCAAGAGATGGCTGATTTAAAAATTTGCAAACGTTTTGCAAGAAAAAATATTTTGCAAAATTTTCAAAAATTTCACATTACAGTAGACAATTTTTTCAAAGCTTTATATATTAATTAATGGTTAAAAGTTTTGTAAATTATCGACAATTTTTACAAAATTTTTTGCAAAACGTTTTAAAATACGTATATTTTTGCAAAACTTGTTTAATTTTGCGAAATTTCAACCTGAGAATTCCAAGAAAAAGGAATCGATCGGTGCAAACTTACAGCACTTACTTCATAAGGTAAGGTTGTTTGTCGTTTTGTAGTTTAAATCAGTCTACATTTATCAAATAAAATACTTTATTACATTTTTTATATTAACTTATGATGTTTACTGCAAACTCCTCGATAAATATTTGGAAATTACGCTGACAGGACTTTTTCTTCTTGTATATATATATATCAAGCTGAATTAAAAATTGGAAATTTAATATCTATATTTATAGATTGTTTCGTTAGTGATTGGTTTATATTTCGTCATTATTGCAACTGTTTTCTGTGTTCATAATTGAATGATTTTATGTGTATTTTGCAAAGCAATTAGATGAAAACATAAAAGAGTAAAGATTGTAAAATGTAATGAATATGAGTTTTTATGGGGTTTGGTCTGAGGGGGATGTTACTCTGATTGATTCGAGAAGCTCAAATCCCCGAAGAAATTATTCGGAAATGGAAACCGAATAGAGGTCTAAATAAAAACAACACGAAAAGGAAATTTTTGATGGCTTTTATGTTGTTGTTATTTAGACATAACAAAACACTCCAATTTTAATTTTTTTTTTTATACCAAATTTTTCTTCTAGTTTAATTAAAATAAACATATGTCAAAACTGAATTTTAAATTACATAGAAAATTATCTTTCAGACTTAAAATTTGAATTTTAATTATTTATTTTTTTTTTAGACAGAAAAACTAATTATTAAAACGAAAACCATTACACTGGAATTTGTAAAAAAACATTTTTCCAACCAATTTTTAAAAAATTTTCAATTTAAATTCAACATTCCTAGTGTTTACTCTCTTCATTTGTTATCCAACATTTCCACTCTCATAATCAGATTACCCCCTTTTCGTCTTAATCCAATTACACCCTTTTGGTTTACAAATCCCTACTTTACACCCCTCTTTCGCCGGAAGTGAGGTGACGTCCTCTAGGGAAACAGAGTGATGTCATGTGATAAACTGATGGTCGATTAGGAAACCGACCACTTACAGTTACCATAGAAACCCATTACGGGTCGGTATTTTGGACGAAGAAACCAATGCTTGCAATCACAAAGACAAGCTACACGCTTCTAAGAAAATAATTTTATTTTGCTCTAATTGAAAAGTTAGGTATAATCTTAAAATCTGTTGTTAGTCTGCGGTTTTTGAGATACAAATAGAATGATCTTGATTTTTATTTAATGAAGTCGAGTGTTTGATCGCTTGTACCGAACGAATTTTGTTTGAACAACAGATTAAATACGATCCATGGCTGAACACAGCAGGTCAACGGTCTTGTTTGTCAATCTAATGTTAAGAAGTGATTGACATTGGTATTGAAAGAGCTTTGTTTGTTTATTTATGTTATGATGGGTTAGAAGAAAATTTGTTTTTTTTTTTAAAGAAATGTTGAAATTCGATGTTTTCAGTTTAAATGTCAGATGAAATCTTTGAAGTGTGAAAGATGGGTTTGGTATGTTGTGAAATAGAAGGGCAGAGAAATGATTTGATGTGTAATAAAAGTTATTGAAATAAGGAAATTGCATTGAGTAAACAAGAAGGTTTAACTCCAGCAGAGATTTAATTATTTATTACAGTCGAGATTGAAGGTAAACAACACTCTTGTTAACAATTTATTAGTTCCGGCATGCCATTTGTAAAAATGGCTGACAATGAAAATTAGTTTACCAATACTGAGTTACTTTATGTTTTTTTTTTTTTTTTTTTTTTTTTGGGCAAGAAGTGTACAATATGTAGTTGGTGCTTTGATCAATTTTACGGCGGTTGAGATTTGTTTACTGAGAAGAAATATTGACTTGGAAAAGCAAGAGAAAAGCTTTGTAATGTAATCTTGAGAATGAGAAAGACGCTTATATGGGAGTGCACGAATTTTTTAAAGAGACCAAATTTATAAAAACGGAAAGCATACAGAGTCTCGGCAATTTTTTAATGAATAAATAGCGTAGTGAAAGAACCTGGAGTGGTAAATAACATTTCATTTTATTCCAAAGTAATGCATGAAGTGGAAATAATTCCCCATTAAATTGACTGCCTTGTAGATCGAAGGGCCTAAATTTAGCAATGAACTCTTAACAACGTAATCTATATCTAATGACATGTCCTCTATATGTACTTTTACCTATTTTGAGTTTCTACTATTCTCCAACCAGGTTTAAAAGTGCGCTTCTTCCTATTGGCTGGGCCCTTTCACGCACCCCAAGAACAATGCCCATAGCCTGATCAAATGTAGTGCATGAGAATTTATGACCGAAAAAGTGTAAACAGCTGTTTGTTTCTCGTCATTGATTTGTCTATTGCATGGAACATAAAATCGCATATCTAATAACTGGATACACCCTTATGAAAACGTCTCGTGCAAGTTTGTTTACATCCTCGGCTATAAACATGGCGTCTGCCGGTTACGGTAATGGAGCATGCGCAGTCACAGAAGTGCGCCCATGTGAATCTGCCGCCATACAGAAGACCCTGAAGTGACTAGTAACTGCTTTTAGATGCAGAATAGAAAGACAAGTATTGAAGTCTAAACACAGATTAGTCACTTGTACGACCACCACTTTAAAATCATCTTTTATTTAGACATTTCGATTTACATTGTCCATCTTACTTTTATTGTAATTTTGAAGCTGCAAGCAGGAGAGACAAGACTTGTTTGGAAATATTTTTATTTTATCAAAGGCTTAAGAGATGTTAAGGAGTTTTTGATGTTGATTTTATTGATATTTCTTTAGACAATTTAGTATTACTATGCTCCAAAACTTCAACGATTAAGTCCTGAAAAAAAAAAATTCCCTAACAATTCGAATGAAAGTCTTGAAAAAATCTCATCTCACCTATCGAAATCCAAGTCCTAGTAACAACAAAAAAAGCTACAGAAAATCGATTTAATCTTAACAAATCTCCTAAAGTGGTTTAAAATCAACTCAATCGCCAAATAAAACATACCATGAACTTTCAATAAAAATCTCACCACAAACTCCAATATAAAATATTGCGAAACGCCGTAAAAACACCAAAAAACATCCATTAAATTAAATTCATTTCAAATCTCAAAGGAGAGAAAAAATACTAAATTTTGAAACTCGTGTCACATTTTCTCTCTAATACCAGCCGCCATGCAGATTCTATGGAATGTATAAATTTCGCAAGGCGGTGTTTATACGCCCGTGTAAAGTTTTCTGGGAAAATCCTATTACAAAAAGGTCCGGGTGTTTGACAATTAAAAATTTATAATGATTTTAAGAATCTTAACGTTTCCAAAAAATCGTTACGAATCTCTGTCTATTTTCACTCCAATCAAATGCCAAGCGACAAGTCAATTTCAATTGTTTATCATGTCTTCGCCAAACGGATCGAAACATTTGTTTATTTTTCTAACGATTAACATTTTTTATCATCCCTAAAATTTAATAGCTTAACGCTTCAAGGAACATCTAAGACCTGTTTTTATCAATCAATACCTACGGAAATTTTATTTTAAAAAATCGAGTTTGGTTATTTAATAATCCAATTTATTTGAGAAAATAATTTAATAGTATTAAGCTGATTATTTTAATTGAGTTATAAAATCAAATCGATATTTTTCCCCTGTTTTCTACGTTTTGTAATTAGGTTTCCTCTTGGTGTGTCGAAGGTATTCGAATTTAAATATTAATAAATCTCAAACAAGCACAGTAGGCAATGATTATTTATTTACAATTAATTCAGTATGTGATTAGATGAGCTTAACAATTATTCATGCTTGCGTTAGGCTTAAAAAGGAAAGTGATGTGTGAAAGAAAAAGGAGAAAAAAGCTAATGAATCCGTTTTAAATATTGTTCAGTTGTTTTAATGAAACAATCTTAAAGAGAAACTTGATATTTAACAAGGAAAGGCTTTTATGGAAAAGGAAATGCGATTGGAAGAGAAAAGAAATGGAAAATTGGCTTAATTTCCGTTCAGTTGGAAATCGGTTTGAGCTGTATGTTTATAGAAGAGATATTAAATATAGGATTGGGGGAATGTGCGTGTGTTGCTTTTGGGGCGCGGTTTATGCAGTTGGGTGTGTTTAATTAGTTGAATTTCTAGATGCATGAAATAAGGGAAGAAAGTCTGAGTTTGGTTTTAGTTTTTATTTTTAAAAATTGAACTTAAGAACGAGACGAACATTGGAGTTGAAAGCCGAAAAACGGTTGTATATTTTCAAGTAACTATTTGGTCCGATTTGTTGCTTTTTCACCATTACGAATATGCCAAAGTAACGACAGTCGCGCCAAAGAAATGTTTGACGTTCACTCCCATGTCCCTGTCCTTTTTGATATATCTTTAACTTGGCTAAGGTTAGATCAGATTGCTGTACAAAAGAGTCACACTAGACTTAACATAATTTAAGTCGAAAATTGTCTCTAATCTGTGGACATAAAACTGCTAAGTGCGCTGCGGGTGAGTCACATTACTAATAGTAACTTACGTTAAGTCAGGTATAAAGCAACCTTACGAAAGCCTGAAGTCATTTCTTATCCGCTAGCCGCGCCAACTGTTGTCCGTTTGTAGCATAGATTATTAATCGGGGACTCGGATAATTGCAAGTTATAGCTGCTGTAGCATTATCAAATTATCAAGTTATTTACCGGTCTTAATAAACTGCTATTTGAGAGAAACTAAGCCGCGATTATAGGAAGAATGCGGCTATTATTTAGACCTGATATCATTTAAACGTCGCCGCCATTAGTATGTGGTGCAACATTCGCCCAACAGTAGTCTCGAACATATATAGTTTCGTTTTGATGATGGCGAAAATGCTAGTTTCAAGAAATTTCTTAATCTCTTAAATGAAACGATAAGCTCTTACAGAAATGGGGTAAATGTGTATAAAAGTACAACTTTTTTTGCCTTTCACATCCAATATTCAACCCATCCGGGAGACGGAGACCATTACTTTAATGTTTTTGCTTAGGTTAGAAATTTGAAGTGAAAGGGAAATTTTTTTTAATATTTCACTAGAATTTTATCAGTTTTTAATGGTACCTAAATTACACAAGTTTAATGTTTAACCTTTTTTTCTCTCTCAAAACACCGTCTCCGAACGTGTGGTGTATTTTATGATGCCATAAACTCTCATTAATTCACGCTAGTATCCAAAATGAAATTTCAGGGTATTAGCTAATTATCTTGTACACCCAATATAGATATATCAATTGAGACTGCAACTTCAAAAACATGAAATATTTAAATTCATATATTTTTAAACGTGTCAAAATCCGTCTGGTGATTTTTTTTTTATCCTACTAAAGTTAGAGTGATGTACCAGGGACATCTTTGATAAGTCTGGAATTTTATTAAACTTTAAAATCTAAATTTTTCAGAATTTCAGGTAGTAATTTGTTGACAGCTATTAATAGTGTATAGAAAATTTGCTAGTTTTGTGATTTCAATTGATAAGAGTTCTTTGTGATTGGAAGCATTACTAGTACATTGCAGTGAAGCCTGCTCAATTTCATTTTTTTTGTATTCGCAGGAGAACAAATTTTGACCTCTTAAAAATTGTATATGATTTAGTTTGATGACTACAAAATCTTTCATAATTAAAATTTAAATTTATAGTATTTTAAATTAGTGATGTTGGTCCATCTAATTAGGTTTTTAATTTTAAATTTTGAAATATATTATTAATATCCAGTCTTCAATTGGACTTAATGAGATATACATAATTAAGTGTTAGTATGCTAAAATAACCGAGTTAATGACGAATTTATATTCCTCTACTCTATTAGTTGCCAAGTTTCATTTTTTAATGTCGTTTACTTCACTCAGAAAAGATATAAGCAAGTTTAATCATTCATGAAATCGTGCAGCTTTTTATTTTAAGCGATATAAAGGACCGTTGTGTGTATAACAGCCTTTGCGCTCCGTAAGGTATTGCGTCATTACTTATTTACCGGCTGTAAGAATAATATGGTTGCGCAAATCCTTTGTTGCCCTTAAAACTTAGTCTTATGCGTACATTTACAACAATTGTTGGTATAAGTATAAGGGGCTGCGTAGTTTCGTTAATTTCTGATCTATGAACTACTATACAACAACTGAAGCAAAAACAATGCTTAAAATAGCAGATGCATGTAAGCATCACTTAAGAGTTTAGACCTATATAACATATAGTCTATGGTTGCACCAACTTTGGTTAAATTAATCTGAATTTAAGCTAACCTTAGATGTCATTCCTCTCCAATTAAATATTTCTGTTGCACAAAGCAATTTTAGGGGGGGTTCTCATTAAAGTTACAAATATTGGAGATGAAAGAAAAAGTTATTTCTTTTCTCCCATTGCTTCCCCATGCTAGAGAACTTATGTTTTTTTTTTTACTACTCAATTCCAAAGTTACGTGTCTACATTTCGGGTTTTAGCGATGTCCCAAACCCGGTCATGACGACAATAACAAAGAGATGTGACGTATGAGACGACTTCTTCGAGATCGAGGTTGTTCTGTTACCGTCGTATCATGCCTGTGCTCGCTAAAACTCGAAATTTAAACAGGTAACTTTGGAATTAAATTGTTGTAAATTGCTATTCTCTTCTGCAAATAATGTCGCAATAATGGTTTTTAGATGCACGCCTTAAACTCTTGAATAGAATTTTGACGAAAGGCATTCAGAGGTAAGTGTAATAAACGTAAGCTCTCGCATGGGGGTGCAATGGAAGAAAAGGTATTCCCGTCTTTCGTCTTCAATATTTGTATTTTTAGTGAAACAACCCTCTTCCTCCCTTTTAACTGAAGATTTTTCAACGCCTATTGGCTGAAATCATATGATTTGTTGTTTAAAACACCGATATATTTATGTAAAATGCAATATTTCAGTCGATTACTCTTCAATCTATAGATCGCTGCCGTCACGTATTGAAAAATTTCTAGTTAAAGCCTTAACCAGGCAAAATTGACCAGTTAAGTTTAACCAAGAGTTAGTTGTGCATCGCAATTTTGACTAATCCTAGATTAAATTAGCAGTAAATGTTACAACCTAGCCTTATACACGTGCATAAAAGTAATTCATAATTATTTTTCAGCCATTGGACGATAAATGCAGAATTGTGTTACACATCGTTCAACTGTACGATTGATATGGGTATTTGAAAAGCCGTTACGCTAAGCTTTGCTCGTTATTGCTATTCTCTTCTGCAAATAATGTCGCAATAATGGTTTTTAAATGCACGCCTTAAACTCTTGAATAGAATTTTGACGAAAGGCATTCAGAGGTAAATGTAATCAAAAACTCTAGCAAATCAGCTCGCAAAATCGCAAGTAGAAAGTAATGTAAACTATCCCTGTTTTTTTTTTTTTTTTAATCTTTACATTGATTTTTTTTAGGTTTTTTTCATTATTCATTAGCTCAGATCTCTAATACTTGAATTCGCTCATTAAAGTCATGCAAAATTTCAAAAACATTAGACTGTTGTTTTAAAATTTAATGAGATTACTTATTGAAAAAAAAAATTATTATTATTATAACTTTTTGGATAGGAAAAGAGAAAAAGAAGTATCGAATTTTTACTTAGACTATACTTGGAGAAATCTAATAAAATAAAGTAGATAATAAACCGCCCTGATACCGTATCTCATTCAATATTTAAGAGCAACCCCCCGCCCCCCCC
>JAQGAS010000925.1:0-30165 GCA_034686365.1 Pachymerium ferrugineum | reverse complement strand
TTGTGGGGGAAGGGGTTGACTGACAACCAGGGTTGTATGCTGTTGAAATATTTTTAGGGGGGGGGGGGCAGAGAAATTTTGATTTACATCCCCACCCCCTTGGCTACGGGCCTGGACATGAGGAATGGGGGTTGGAACCCGATTTAGTGATAAAACTGTCCACCATGCGCCGCATAGGCAAAGTCGGATAATATCGGCTTAGTTACCATATATTATTTATGCGGTTTCAACCGGTCACAACTTCCATTTCCGCTTTTCGACGCAAAGTGGATGTTTAGCTTTTTCAAAGCGGAAGTTGAAGTTGGGACCGGTTGAAGCCGACCTTAAGTGGTTACAACGTACCTTTAATTCAAGTTAAGGTTAGGTTAGGCTTTTCTGATTTTGAAATATCACAGTTTTCAGTAAAAAAAATGGATTAATTCAGTTTGGTCCAGGTGCTTTGTGAGAAGACATCATGTCCCATTGTCCATTGAAAAGTATTGGAAAATGAAACAGGGCCTGGGCTATGGCCGGTTCTGGGGTCGTACTAAGTGTAAACGTACTAAGTCGATTTTTTATCTTAAGTTCAAATCTTAAGTTCAAAAATTGGATTCATAGAAATGTCCTAAAAGTTATCTGTGCAAATTACCATCGAACAATTTCCTAAATTATGACTTAAGATTTTGCTCAAGTAAAAGTCAATCTCTATGTGAAACCACAGTCTGACCAAAAGTAATGTAAGTCGCGGAATAGTGCCCCAGTCGGTTTGAGTAAGGAGTTACGTTCTAACATACCCAAGTATGAAGTTTTCTCGCGGCTATTTGCATGCTACGAGCACAAAATTATATTTGACAAACCCTAGGTTAGGCTTTGTTCATGGCATACGCATTGTAGAACCGGAAGTAGTTTGGTTTCTGCTTTTGTAGAAGAAATTATTCTTGAAGCAAAGTGGATAGAATTAACTTACAATAAATATGATCGCAAAGAAGTGATATTGAGATCACTTTTTGATCATTAGAGGTCACTGCAGTGATCAACACGATTTTATGATCAAAAAGTGATCCAAAAAAAAGATCACTTGATCTTATTTTAGTCATTTGTTCACAAATTAATGAGAAAATAGACTTTTCTGATCAAACCAAATGATCATATGATTAAAATACAGTCCAACCTGTCTATAGTGGGCGAAAGAAAAGCGGCCACTATAGTGAATGGACGCTATAGGCCTAGTACACGTTTCCCTCGGCCAGGCGACAGCATTGACAGGTCGCCATTACAACGTAGGCCACTATAGACAGATTGGACTGTATGACCAAAAAAATGATCAATTTTTTTTGAAAGGTTTTGCTGAGTATGCCTACACCACTAAGCCTAATACAGATTTGTATCTATTCCTTTACTCCAACTTGTCAATTCCCCACATTTAATTGACTGTATTTGGTCGACCGGTAAGTCACCGGTGAACCAATTTTGTAGTACAGACATTTCAAACCTCTAAATGTTGAGAGTAAAAGTTGAAGTAGTTGAATTGCTTGTTTGAAAATGGGTGTTTCCAACATCCTGTGGGAGGGTTATTGAGAGACTTTAATTTTTTATTTTATGGTTGTTTCATGGATTGAACAACTTCATTTCTTGATACCCTCACAACAACAAAATTGGGTGATTCAGGGGAAGACTTGGATGTGAATTTGTTGGCAATTTAAGATCCTTGTTCAGTTATATACTTATTTAAGATCTAAGAAATTGCCCCATAAACTTTTACCCCTCTGTGCTTTATTCTTTGGAACTGACTTTATCTTTAGTGGCTTATACCAGTGGGAGTACTGTTTAAAAGAATATTAAAGGTTCCTTTCATGTATTTTGTAGTTTTAATTAATGTTTTAGATATTGAGCTTTTTGTTGTTAAGTGAAGGAAAGTAAACACGAGAATGTTTTTGATATTAATGTCATCTTGAGGTTTTGAACAAGCATGCTATTGATGCCAGTTTAAAATTTAATAATGGGGAAATGAGATTTAGTAAGAGGGAAGCACTGAAAAATAAGTAAATGGATTTTCTGGAACAATGCGAATCTTGAAAAATATTGTTTTATAAGTTTTTAATATTTAGAATTATAATTAATAGGAGAGAAATGAGACTTTAACGTCCGTCCCCCCCCCAGCAGCTTCCATAACAAGACAAAGTCAAAAAGTAGTCAGAATTTCTTTCTCAATAATGAAGTGATAGGCGTAATTGAGGGGGGGAGGGAATGACCATGCCTCCCCACCCCCAGAAAAATTTTTTAGTTAGGGGGGGGGGGGGGGGGGGGGGGGGGGGCCCCCCCCCCCCCCCCCCCGGAATGGCGATTTCACCTCCCCCCCTCCTACCCCCTGAATGGCGATTTCCTCCCCTCTAGAAAAATTCTCTAGTTACGCCAATGAATGAAGTTTTGTAAATATTGTAGCAATGGAGTTGCAAAAATGAAATAATGCAACAATGCTTAATTTTTAACAATTTTTGTGTTGTTCTTTCAAGTGTTCAACTTGAACTTCATCTCAATTACGCCTTGTTCATCTCATTTAATTTCCTTCTTCCCCCAAATCCTAAAATTAAACCCCAATCATCAACCCCATGTGATTGTTTCATCATTTTTCAAAAACCTGCCAACAATCGATCATCTCTCAATCACAGATTCCACCTGAATGGTGGCAATTCCTTTTTGTATTCGACGTTCATCTTTTTTGGGCCGATCCAATTTGTTGGTGGATGCATCAGCGCCTCCCTTTGGCAGTAAAGTGAGGCTGACCTGCAAGTGGTTGCAGCCTGAGTCGTTTCGCAGGGTGAGACCCTGATCACTCGCATCCCACAGGGGGCATCACTGACTACTGCTTTTCCCTGACCCTACTTAGCACGTACAAGATTTGTGCCCAAATTATACAACACTGTTTTAAGGCATTGCCCAAGTTTTGGTGAATGCATTTTCTTTTCTAACTGGAATATTCCATTACGACTTTCATCCAATTTATTCTTGCAAGGAAAACTATATTTCCTTCTGGCTACTATTTAATAAGAATGGAGCTAAAATGTAATTTCATTTATTCATAATCGATTTCTTTCAAGTTGTTTTCTTTCACTTTTCTTGATTGAAAACTGGGAACTCTGTATTTGCTCAAAGAATTCTCTTTACAAAAAGGGGTTATTTCTAATGATGACATATTCTGTTTATCTTTGCTGTTGTAAAGAGTTCGGATTAGCAAAGGGGGGCTCTTGAGCCCCCTCCAACCCCCACCCCCACACTTTGATTTGCCCCCCTCCACCCTCTCCCAGCCTATGATTTGCCCCCCCCTTCAGCCCCCTCCTCCCCCAGCCTTTGATTTGCCCCCCCCCCCCTTTCAGCCTTCCCCAGTCTTTGATTTGCCCGAAACTTTATTTATTTCCTCATATCTTTGCTGTGTAAATAATGGAAACGAAATAAGACATTTGTGACGTCATAGTCATCTGTTCTTGAGATGGTCACATGACATTGAAAGTTAACCAACACGCCATTCAAACTTGGAAGATATCACTAGGACTTACATCATTTTCTAAGTTCCTTGTCCCCGTGATCCGATGCACTCTCGTCGGCCGGGAGGGTATGGGCAACGTCCGTACACCTTGTCCCCGCGATCTGAAGAACTCTTGTCGGCCGGGAGGGTACGGGGTCTACTGGCCCATAAAACGATAAGTTTTACATCAATGTGAGAATCTCTTTTAGTTTGGAGTCGTAGAGAAATTTAAAAGTTTTCCTTTTTGGATGCTTTCTAATAACTTCTTAGATTTCTCATCTAACTGCATCAATTGGCTTTTCTCTTTGAATTTTTTACATTTCATGCATCAACTCAACTGCACCAATCACTACAATTAACAAGTACTAGCTAACGTTTCGCAAATGGTCAAAAGACTTGAAATAAACAAACCAAAATGTTTTATATATTTTTTTCTAAAAATACCACAAAAAAGTAAAAATCAAGATCAAAATGTAGTTTTATTTTAATAAAATCAAACTACACTAGTTCGTGGGAAGCATAAGCGGGCTTTACAATAGTAATCTTCACAGCATTGTAATTGATCACAGCGACCCCATTTCTCCTGACATTCCGACAGGGTTTCATGTATGATTACAGCTACCAGTAGAAGCGTTAAAATAAAGCCTTTAATGAAATTTATTTACATTAAAAACGCTTCAACTAAATAAAAACTAAAAAATCCACAACTAAATAAAAAATATACGAACCTACAAACTGCATGTTGAATACTTCGATTGGATCAGACTAACGTGGAGTTGGATCGACACCAATACGTTTTTAAACTTTAAAACAAATAGTTCAGACTTTATATAGCCATAAAACTCCATTTCATTAGTGATTATTTTGCAACTGCACACACATGTGAAAAACAATTGTTGCCTCTAAACACATTTTCAATACGCACAATTGTTTTTAATACGCACTTTTGTTGCATCTAAACACATTTTTAATCAAAAAAGTATTAAAAATAATTCTTCATCGCTTTTGAAATATTTCCAATTTGAAAGGAAACAACTGAATATCATTAACTTGAAGGAAGTGTAATAGAAAAAATACAACAAATACAACAAAACCCTTGTTTCATCAGTCCGAATTATTTATTTGGCAGATAATGAGATATTCATCAAAACCGCCTATTCACACAAAAAATGAATTAAAGAACGGAACGGGCAAAACCTAATGACTGCGCGAGTTATTAACTGGCATTGGTGCCCTCTGATGTCGAATATTTGTTTGAGCCTGAGCCCAATTCACAACCGACCGTTGTTGGAGATGATGTCATGGAGAGACCGGGCGACAAGTGTTGGGCTTGGTTAAGCTCGATCGTTCATTTGGCTGTTGTATTAGCCAATTCCACTCCCACGTATTTTTAGGCCTCGTATTTTAATTGGTGGCCAATCCAGTCCAAAAAATTGATCCCATTGGTTGGTTTAGATCACGTGATGGAATGTTTTCGTTTTAAACTAAATAACCATTCAAAATTAAAACATTTGAGCATTGTACACATAATTAGACGATTGCAATCTTATATTTAAACACAACTTGTCTCCGGGGTTCGGTATCCCTTTAACCAGGCCAAATTCAGCGGATAGGACCTGCAATTCTCATGCGGCACGAGCTGATTTGAAAACCCCCAAACATTTCCCATCTAAACTAAAAACCGGCAACCATTTATAAATCTAAGTCCTCAACTGCTTTCCCACAATCTATTCTCTTCTTCTCCAAAAAAAAAAAAAAAAAAAAAAAAAAAAAAAAAAAAAAACAGAGCGAAAAATAAACCTCTTTTTACTGCTTCATTAAACTTTAAATAACCCAATGGAAGAAGAAGCAGGTAAAGCTTTGGATCATAAAAATTTTCTGGTGATTTTCAAGTGTTCAGGGTCGACTTTTCTTCTCTCTCGGTGTAGGTGGAATGTGAAGTGAAGTTGTTTATTGAAATCAATCAATCAATCCCAAGATAGGCCTTCCCACTTCTTTCCACCTTGGTGAATTTTCGCTTCTCACATTTTATGATGCTGATAGGATTTTCTTTTTATTGGCACACACTGTTGGAATAAATTGTTGTTAAGTGATGTAAGTAATAAGGAGGACACATTATCTCAGTGTCTGAGGGAAAGGGCAAAGTTGATTAAAATCTTCCGAGAATTTGGTTACCCAAGAGGGATTCAACTTCCGGCTGCGGGTCTGACTCGAGGGGAGAATTTGTGAATGTTGATTATAAAGCGGATGTGGGCTTGTAAGAGTTTGTTATTGTGCAGGAAGAAGGTGGGTGTGAGCTGGGGCGACACAAGTGTTTTTTTTTTCTGTTCCGGGTGTAGAGTTACATAAACATAGATAAGAGTTGATTGTGGAATAGTGGGTGGATTGGTCGAATTGAGTGTCATCTGGGAAGTTATTCAGTTTCTGGTTTCGAGATATAAATTGACGTCATGGTAGTTAAATGCAGCAATTTTATTTCTGGTTTAGTTTTACAGGTTAAGTGCTTAAGACTATATGAGATTCATTAGTGGAAGCTTAGAACTGGTATGACATGAATCAGAAGTGGGAAGAAATATTCTTGTTCTGGGGGTAGAACATTTTGTATGATTGATTCAAACGTCTACTGAAGCTGGAGAAATCAGACTGGGAGCCATCGTAAGAACTCGCTTCCTGATTGGTTTTAATATAAATAATATAAACTCTGTAAACCTCACGTAGTAATGAGGGGATGTTGCTTCGGCAGTTCTAGTAATGGCCGCAATTCTAACAATGGTGGCGCGTCGGTTCCATCTGGCAGTACCGACGCGCCACCATTGTTAGACTACTGCGGCCATTATTAGAGCTACCGAAGCGACATCGTTCCATTAGGACCTTTAACCAAAGTCCTAATGCTAATCACCCCTTGGCGCGATAGCTGCGTAAAATGAATCGCATCCCCACTGCACATGAGTAGAACATGTCACTTCCGTTTTGGCGTTGGGGAAAGATACCTTGACAATTCAGTAGTTTGGAAAGTACTTTTTCGCCAGGCGATTGAAATGCAACCAATCAGAGAGAACCACCATGGTCCATGGGGGTCAGGTTTAAAGAGGTTATGCCAAGAGTGTGGCAGGTGGCGACTTTAACGATTAGCATGCCATTATGTGGCAAATGGTCGTTTTGCTCGGCTATAGTGACAAGTGGCCAGATAGCATGACTGTCGTTTCATAGTTTGTTCACTCTGCAGCATGACCGGTGGCATCGCAATGCTTTGTTTTAATTATTCAGGCCTTTCAGGTCTGTTCCAGTTCTGAGTTGGCTGTTGGACATTGCACACACTTACAAACAACCTCTACAAGTCTGTGTGGCTTGATTTCTAGTTTGGTTTGTTTTTGCTTAAGCCTGTAGTTTAGTGTTTACCCGCCGCGTATGACCTCTGTTGTCGCTTGCGGCGTTAAGCCTTATTATTCTTCTTCTTCTTCTTCTTCTGTGTCCACCAACAGGTCAGCGCAGACTGACTTACAGATGGTGATATTCTGTAATACCATACTCTTTTTTTAACCATAGTAAATACCATAGTTTGCAGAAAACGTTGAGCCAACTTCCTAACATTTGTACAGATTAACACTTTTTATAGAATTAGAAGAACAAATTTTTATAATTTGAAGAGGTATCATCAAGATGCAATTACATCGCACAGAATTATTTAAACCTGCATTATACATGCCATTAATTTGTGAATAATTAATCCATTCAGAATTTGCAGCTTAAAATTGTATCAACTCGTTCCCATTTCGATCTATGATCCTTTAATAAAAGAATGAAATAATTTCTATTAGGTTAGTGTTAAAGTGAATGAGAGGATATTGGGCGAAGAAGACATTCCCTCGAGTGGTAGGTTGGATCGAAAAGGCGGTAGGGGAGTTAGGGTTTAAGGGCGGAAAACGCCTTCTTAAACCTTACAATCAGTGGATATTGATTGGCCACATTCAAAGCAAAGTCGGTTTTAGCAGAACCTTCTGCTTGTCGTTTACCAAGTTGGCAGATTGTGATTTTAAAGACGAGTGACAGTTTGAATAACTGAGATTCTTTTTTCATTTTTCTTTGTCAGTGAATGAAAGGGGAAATGAGTGTTTTGTAGTTGATGAAACAGGAAGTGAGAGGTGCTTTTGTTCATTATGGATTATTTGGGTTTAATGATAAGTGGTGACAATGTACTTGCCAGGTTAATTGCTTGTTGACATATTGCAGATTTGGGTAAGCAGATGATAGATCGATTGTTACATCAATGTGAATACATTTTCCAGGTCCTTTGCGAGAATGGTGGCTTTATTCCGCCATTGTGATGCTTTGTGGTCCAAGATGTGTAACCCAATACTTGTTCACTTGGATTTTTCTACTCTTGATATGCAACAGTTATTGGGCACATAAGAGTTATAAATTCAACGTTATTGTAGGATCAAGAAGAAGATGAATAAGGCTTTACGTCGTAAGCGACAGTTAAGGTCATGCGCGGCGGGAAAACACTGTTGTAGGATCATGTTGTGATGTCGTTACAATGGTGCGACGTCGCTTCGGCAGTTAATGACTGCAGATTGCAGATTTGCAGATTTACTAAGAGGTAAAACAATTGGAAATAGAATTGAACACTATCAAAGATATGTGGGGTAAAGTACTCGGTGTACTGAATGTCCAATTCATTCCATTGCATTCCCAATAGCGTTAGGGCCCAATTTAGGGACAAAACTGGCCGTTGTAGGTGGCATGGTCAAAGTCGGACATAACCGGTTCGATTACCTATGCCATTCATGTGGTTACGATCGGTCGATCTCAAATTCAGGACTACTTTTACGATGTTAGCCTCGATACCAGCGAATTGCGCTGTACCCGTAGGTGGCCATTATGAATTTGAAACTGACCGAACGAAATCCCGTGAATAACATAGGTAATCGAACCGGTTAAGTCCGACTTTGATAGTTCGACCTACAGCGGCCATTTTTGTCCCTAAATTGATTTGTCTGTTAGTACCGACGCGCCGCTAGCAGTCATTATTGGAACAACCGCAGCGGCATCGCCCCATTTGTTGTGCCATCGATTTTGTTTAAAACCACAAATCACATAATTAAATAAAAAATGAAATTTGAATTTATTTAACCCTTGAGGTGTTGATCTTTTAATTTGTGACTACTAAAGCATGTACTAAAAGCATGTGCATTGTACTTGGTCTTTTGTACACTTGAAGAGCACTGCAGAACCCGAGGTTTGTGTTTGTGCGATGCGTAGTACTTGCATGCTGGGCCTAACTTGAGATAGGATTTCCATCATGGATCGATGAACATATAAATCACACAAATTGTTTACAAGAAACTGATACGACGGACCAACCTTAATACTCTTAACTTTGAATTAACTAGCTAACTCTCTTGTGCAGTGTTTTTTCTGTCCGTTTCCTGTTTGGCTTTTTTTTCCCTTCTCTGTTTGTCAATACATCTTGTGAAACACTCCTTACTCTCTCTACCTCAACCTCAACATCTCTCTGGAAATACGAAATCCTTCATTTCCTGCACACCAATCCTGACTTCTGCGTAATGAGAAAAAAATGCGTTTTGAATTTCCGGTTTTGTAGCTGTAAACATTTTTTCTTTTTTTACTTTTAATTAATGAAAAATGATTTCATTTTCTTATGTTGGAATTGCTAATTGAGGCGAATGAAATGAATGGCGTTGGCCGTGTCGTTTTATGGGTGTGTCACAGATGGCCACTGATTTAATGGCGCCGATCGAGCCGGGTCAGAAAAGTCGAACAAATAAAACGACTTTATTAATGTATGAATGGAGAGACGCTCAATTGAACACTGTTGAAGATGATAACGGAGACTTAGATGGACTTACTGGGCCGGGTGCAACTGATAAACCTTAAAGGTGGAGCACTGAGTTCTTGGAAATGTAAAGAGTATAAATAGGATGCTGTTGGCCAAATTAAGGTTTGTTTGATATCGATACTTTTCCCATCGATATTTTATATATTGGGTTGTGAAATATCGATTCTTTGAAAAATATCGATGTAAGTTTTCTAGGAAGATCGATATAATTTTTTTTTTTTAGAAATATTGACACTTAGAGGTAAACATCAAAATCTTGGAATTTCAACATTTTGCATGTCGATATTTTTTTCTTAAATACCCCCAATCCGGATGTGTTGTGTACAGGTTCGAAAATAGTGATGCCAACTGGTGGTCGTATGTTGCATTGCAAACAAATGGCCGATTCATTTCGGCTTTTTTCACAAATTGGCCCCGGGCCCAAGTTACCCTTGCTACGCCGCTGTTCGATAATAATCGCAGTCGAAAATTCAGTATTGCGCAACAAGCGATCACCAGTTGGCGACACTGTTTTTCGATTTGTACACGTAATATTTCAGTTTTGGCATTGGCCGAAAAAGTCAAATCTCAGGTACAGAAAAACCGCCAACTACAGATATTAATTTGTAGAAGTAAGTGAGTGAATGAAAAGTACAACAGTTTTTTTATGTCTTTCAAATTGGGAAGTCTGGATCTCAATCTGACATGGGATGCGTATTAATCCAATGTCGTCATACTCAGAAATTTTTAAGTCAGGATTATTCACAACAGCGCTTGATGCAGATGTCATTTGGCATAATTTCACGTGCTGTTTCCATTTGACCTCTCCTTCCGCCCAGTTGAAGATCCCATTTAATGTACACTATTGAATCGTAATCATTCACTATATTTCATTTCAAACTATTCAGTAAACAAATTTTGAAGTTGGATTAGCTACACTAAAATACAAAAACATAAAACATTGAAGTCGCCAGATGGCGATACACGAATTAATTTTTGATCTTCTATGGATACCACTAAAAAATATTATACATATTCATCACTTAAAAAAAATTTTCATGTCGTTACGTTAAGATTTAGATTTAAAACGGTTGAAATGTTAGAGAAACCTCGTTGTGGGTAATGTAATCTCATTTAACCGGGGTGCCAATTGTTAAGTTAATAAAGTATCTGTTCTTATCAGCAAGGTGATACGGTTCTCATTGAGAGACAAGAATATTAAACTGATTTTTGTTGGAAACAGGTGGGGGCATTGAGGTTGCCCTACCCCTACTATGGGTAACCTGGTAGTTGCTTTTACAATTCAGGTTATAAAACATGAAAGGTTTTAAAAGAAACAAATTTTTATCTCACACAAAAAATAAATAAACCCATGCATATGATGTCATACACTTGCTCCATATACTTAACAACACAAAAACAAATTTCTCTCTTGTGTCAGCCCTTGCGGAAAAAAAACCCGCATTCAACAGAAGAAAGAAATAAATCCTTTGCAATTCTTTTTATAAAAATTATTCCCCCCACTGGATGAAAACGAAGAAAAATAGAGTAAAAAATTGCATTCTCGGTCAATTGTAAGAATTGCCCTTATTTGATTCTTTATGCAAACTTTTTTCATACCGAGACAAAGATTTATTGCACGCACATGTTTGTTGCCTCTTGTGGGAGACATCGCAAAAGATTTTTATGGCTATTGAAGAAGAACGTTGAAGACTAGTCCTTTGCAACATGTAATGCTCCCAAATGTGTTTCTTTTTTTTCTTTTTGCCTGATCTTGAATTGTATATGTCGCGGATCTTGTTGCAAATGGTATTTTTCTGGTAGAAGTAAACAAGAGTTTGCTATGGTGTTTTTTAAGGGGTTGGATGTTGTGGATATTGTTAGTGTGAGAGTTAATCTTCATGTTATGGTTGAAGTAAAGAGACGTTGTACATGAATTGCAGTAAAACTACAAGTATGTGGTAGTCTTGTAAGAAGTGTTGCACAAATTCTAATGTTGTCTTATGGAAATGACATAACTGGGGCGCCCTGAGACTAGGGCACTTTGATCTACAAGGTTAGGGTACTCCAGTTCAGTTATGAATGCTTAATGATTTGTCAGGTCCTAAGTTAACCTGATCAACAAAGAACTAGAAGTTCACTCTAAGGTGTCCTCACAGGGTAGAGGGTACCCTTACCCTACAAAATAAAGGAACTCAAAGGGGGGGGGTCCTTCTGAACTGTAGATGGTAGATCGTGGTAATTTCACACTTACAGGTAATTTACAGAGAAGGCAAGGCAGTCATGTCATTGTGCCACCTCGCCCATCATTAGATAGCCATGTTGAATGCTGACGTCGAGGTTTTGGTGTCTGTTCTACTCTCATATTTTACACATTTTTATTTTTGAGCCTTGAATGTCTGTTGGTAACTGTCAGTCCATAAAATTGACGTTACTGCTTATTTTAGATCGTGCGAGGATAGTGGTCTTTTATTGAAACCCAACTCTTACGAAGGGTTGAGTGTCTTGTTGACGCCCACTATTCAATTCCTTGAATCGTATTATGGAAATTGTAATGCCATGTAGAAAAACTACAAATTCGCAATGGGATTGGTGTCCAGTTTGAAAATGATTCCGGCCACCATGCGTTGCATATGAACAACCTGTACTTCACATGCGGTGCACGGTGGACGGTTTGTCTCTGCGTTAGTCATTAACTCCTTGGTACAAATGAAAGATTAATCCGCGCGGATTGTATCCTTGGATGAAGTTCTTGAATAAAAATAAGATTGCAATGTGTTCGTACTATATTTTCTAGCATTATCTATTTTTTGTCTCTGCGTTAGTCATTAACTCCTTGGTACAAATGAAAGATTAATCCGCGTGGATTGTATCTTTGGATGAAGTTCTTGAATAGAAATAGGATTGCAATGTGTTCGTACTATATTTTCTAGCATTATCTATTTTTGCCAAATATGGCACTGGTGTTACTCCAAGATCAATGGCCAACGTTCAATGATTTGTTTTTGCTTTGTTATCACTATACCGTTGCATAATACTGGATGTCTTGATTTAGACCAGTTTGCCGTCATGAGCCTAGTTGTCTCTGGCAGTTTATTTTAAAAGAAAGGAACATTATTAGTGTAAGCTATGCTTTTTAGCCTATTACTGATATTTCTACTACTGATCTCATATTTTACTACTTTTCCGCGGCTTTTTATAGTACTAGGTACATAGATAGTAAAACACGACCACAGGGATGCAATGCATGTGCGTCATTGATTGATGGTGAGGCAGTTTCTTAATAGTGTTGCGTTTCCCAGTGTGTTTTGGCATTTACTTGCTTTTTGGAATTTTGTTTGGCTTACCATATTTTCAAGTAGTTAAATAATTAGTTAATAAGCATTTTGTGTTGTCTAGTTAGTGGCTTTACTAATTGCAAAAAAAAACTTTTAATCTTTTTTATAGTTCTGTAACAGTTCTGATTTAGAACTTATCTACCTAACCAAACAAATAGTCCTACTGTTTTACTGCTAACTCTTAACGAAGCATGTGCAAGTTGGTTTTTATGTTCCTAATTCATATATTACTTCATACTCGTTACTTTAAAATTAATATGAAAAAGGTTGATTGCCCCTTTAAGATTCCTATGTTTCGATTTTTTTTTTATATATAAGATTGAAAAATTAAAGTAATCTATATTCTTGGACCATGGTGATTGAATTCAAGTCACAAATCTCTAAAAGATAAGCTTATTGGATTCCATGTACTACATAAAGTTCCCTGTGGTAGGAACTCAACCCAAGCAAAAGGGGGCGGTTTTGAGGTTGTGGTTATATCAAAGTTAAATGAGGATTGGCTGACAATCAAGTATCAATAGAGGTAGAGTATTTAGTTTGATGACAGAAAACTGAAATCTGTTAAATGAACTGCCAACTTACGCTTCTAAGCCCATTGCAGTGCAGAACAGTGGTCAAAACATCCAAATTAAACAAACCTACATTTGGATTGAAATAGTCAAAAGTGTTGATTGGCCCTTTAAGGTGAAGGGAACTATGGGAACAGAATTTGTATTGACGTATGTTGAAATCGATTTTCAGTAATTTGTGCTCGATTTGATTGGTTTGGTGTGGTGGGCACATGTTTTGCTAAGAATGCTAGAGATTAATGAGAAATCTCATTTAGTTTGTCATTATCAACTCTAATCCTTCGGTCAGCGTCCATGATGAGTTAATTGACTCGTGGCACACGCGATATTTCAAGCATCACTAATTCCAAAAAATAATCGATTTCCAATCGATCATATTTACCAAATGTTTTAAGTAAATTATTAAAAATCTTAGTTGGGTTTATTCAGTAAGATTTAATAATGTCTTGCACTCAGCTTTCACTGCGAGTGTACAAGACTAATTTGGGATCTGATGACGTCATTTTTTGTAATATCACTGACTATCTCTTTAGGACAAAAAAATTCATTATTCATTAGAGCTTGTTGACCTTTGTGCTCTCTCGAAACTATCGATTTTTGTGTTGAGATGAAAAAATTCTAAGTCCAAACACATGCGCAATGCGCAATGACCGAAATACAGTGACATCTTCTATCCAACTTTGGAGTTTCAGGACGACAAATATACGCTCGACTTATTAAAATAAGTGAAAAATATCTTAAAATCTTCCACCATAACATGAATCTCAACCGGAAATGGCTAAAATAACAGCTATAACACAATCAATACAAATCGATTTAGCTTTATCTAACAAACAATTTACCTTCCACGCCTTTAACTCTCCTCTTTCTCAATACTGCGGAAACATATTCCACTTTTTTCAGTTGCCACGTGTTCTTCTCTGTCGACCGAACAATTTCATCATCATTACCCACAAAGCATTACTGTCTGCCAGAGATAAGAGGAAATATTACATGTGTCTAACAAGTCAACTCAAATATCCCTTAAATTAATTGGCCCTATCTCCTTATGCCACACTAAATAAAAAATTAAAGGGGCAGCAATAACTAAACCGGAAGTCGGTGAAAATCGATTCCCTTTAATGAAAAATTCTTGGTTATAATAAAGTTTTAGAATTAGAAATTAAATATTTCTAACAAAATTAGTTAATATAATTATTTTGAATTGAGTCATGGCCATCATTAAAATTGTGATAAGCTACTTAGAGACGCAATGGCGAGAAAAGGGAAAGTAGAGAGAGAGAGACGAAAATCGATAGCCGCCACTGACGATGATGTCACCGTCTTCATGCACGTGGATGCATCGTGATTGACTGCCGACAGAGGGAATCTCATCTTGTTCCGTTAGGTTGGTTTTTTCCCCCTCTTATTCTTTGATCCCTCTCTTTTCGCTTGAGATGTTTCTTCTTTTATCAAGAAATGCCATAATTGAGTTTAATATCAATTGAGTGAAATTAAAATTCAGTTTCGGAAATTTGAAATCTCCAACTCCTTGATTTGACATTTTTAAAATTAGTTTTCCTGTTATTGCTAGTTTATTACTTCATTTTCGTTATTAAGCGCAAAATAATCTAGGATTACTACGGTTGCACGGTAGACACAAACCGAATTGCTTGGTTGCAGTGATGAAGTGCTGGGCCTAGCGCCCTACCGTAGTAAATTGATCCTACATTATTTGGCCGTGTAGTGTAAATGTGATGTAAGTAAACTTATTGTAGGCGATAATATGGGTTGTGTAATGTCCAAAACCCATACACCCATACATTACCCCATTTTTACTCAATTACGGATGAACGATAGGTACAGCCCACCAGTTACATACATGCAGTGCCTATCGGTCAACCGTCCTAGATTCACTTGTGTATTGAAATGAAATACCCATAATGCATCTGATTGAATTGAATTGTACTAAGACTGCTCTAAGGTGGCCGAACGTGCCATCCAATGGGGCGATGTCGCTTCGGTAGTTCTAATAATGGCCGCTGTTCTAACAATGATGGCGCATCGGTACTGTCAGGTGGTATTTATTTCCGGTTCCACCTGGCAGTACCGACGCGCCACCATTGTTAGAACTGCGGCCATTATTAGAACTACATCATCCCATTGCAGTAGGAAAAATAGTGGCCCTATTGGGATAACAGTCATTTTAACGGTTTGAAAACGTTTCAAGTTGACACCAAGGTTTGGGATTCAAAATGAGGATTCAAGTTAAGAAAATATTAGATCTGAAGAAAGATTTAAACTTGGAATTCAAATCTACCAAAACAGGCTCCAACGTCAACTGATTTTTTCCAATCTATTCAGAAATTCAGCTACTAATAATACCCATAATTCCCCTCAAAATGGCAACTGCAACAATTTCGTATGCTATCTACAACGCAATTTTAAAATGTTGTTCGTTACTGCGCCATCTAGTACCAAAATTTCGTCCTCTTTTTTTATTCCGCCTCATTTCGGACGTTTCGCATCTACATCGCCAACTGATGTGTCACTGTATTGTCTCGTTTAGGGCGATTTATTTGCACATGTGCATCGCGCATGAAATGAAGTCTGTCGTTTGGAATCACCATTTTACAGCAGAATTGTGCAGCTTCTCAAGGAACTAAGGGTATAAGTCCTGTCTTCTCTCTGTGAAAACTTTAGAGCACAAATGTCGTTGGTGCTGATTCCCTTATTACTCTCATCCTTAAAGTTTTTAAAAACATCTGTTAGTACGCAACCCCACTTAATGTTAATCTGATTCAATCCACTTTAGTCACTTCACATCTCACATCTTCCCTCCGTTTGTACATGAAATAAGAAGGAGAAGAATAAACTTAACGTTGCCAGCAGCTGCCAGGACCATACGCGACGGGACAAAGTCAAAAATCAGTAAAAACGTAAACTTGAATACGATAAACTACTGAAACTACTAAGAGCTATTAAACCAGAGCTTCCATCTCATTTCCTCAAGGAGGCCAAGAGGAATCCATAAGGGGGACTACATGGAGATAAGAATACGGCCATGTTTTACTTGCTCCATAAAGTCTACTCAGTCAATGCCAACAAAAACTAGAGACGTAACTCTTTTATGAGGTCTACTCGGCAGCCATCGGTCTCCATCGGAACAAAAACTAAAAAGCTGTTAAACAAGAGCTTTTATTTGTACAGAAACTATGGACTTAACCCTATCAGGATTTTAACGGAAGTGTTAAATCATCTTCATTGCACGCAGTCGTTCAGTTCGCGGTGAGGGTTTGTAAAATCTTTAAGCTTTGCCGCTACTATTGTGGATTTTCGGCTTTTAGTTGAAATGCATGGACTTGGTTTCCACTCTTCAAATATGTTGATCCTTTTAAAACAGTCGTTTTCATTTTAATGGTTCTCATCACTACAACTTATTACAAAATTTTGTTTCCTGGAATTTAAAACAGTAGTTGGGCACTAAAAGGTCTGTAGGCAATGTTATGAAATGTAAAAATTCTCGTTTCTGTTAAGTTCTTGTTTTGGGTTATTGAAGTTCTATGTAAGTAACTTACAACTCTTTAATGTTTGTTAGGTTAAATTAGGATTATTACTTAAACCAATTTGATGATAGTAATAAAAGTGTGAGAGAGTGGCAAGACATTGCCAATCCACCTGACAGCATTTCCACCAAATGAAAAGGATCATTAAGTGGTCGAAACCTTTAGCCCAAACTCACAACTCATCACGCAATTACAGTCAAACACCAATACTTTTTGACATCAATAAACAATGCTGGTAGGAAAATTGTTGGCATTGCAGCTTTTGGTGTGGATTATGATGGACTAAATATTTGTCAATAATTGTTCAGTCTTCTAATTCTGTATACATTATACTACATTACAACAGCTATGACCATTGGTGCCCTCTTGCGACAATAAAAAGGACATCGCACTTTAGCTATACTGTCCTGACTTTGCTCTGACATTCTTGTGGCCCAACGCTTTTGTCTACACCGTTCCGTTGTAAGTGGTCAGATTAGTGATTTAGGCGTTATTCACCTATTAGTATGTACCGTTGCAGATTGTTGACGAAAGTGCCACTAGGTGGCGATACTCGCGTTATTAAATTAAATTTAACAGATGTCTGCACGTTTTTACCGTAATTAACTATCCGTTTCCGTTAACTTATAACGGAAAAATCAATGTTTCGGTCTTCGCTTAGACTAAGCAATTCTTCAACTTAATAATTGAACCTTTCATTTCCCCACATCAACCACATGCTCAACTCCCATTCCAAAAAGCCATTTTCCTCTTACCTAAACTACTTAACGATTTCAAGAAATGTTCAAGAATTTGAACTCATTTTTTCTCGTCCCTCTAATTCTTTTTTCTATACTTTTAATGGCCACTTGAGGTTTCTCTTAGCAACAATTATTGGAAAATAAAAAAAAAAAAAAAACATTTGTTGAAGGATCGTTCCTAAAGTACCGTTACTAACTGTTGGGTTAAATGTATTTTTTACCTTTCCACTTTTGAATTGGTTCGATCAGCATTCCGTAGGGTAACACTATTCTAAGTCAGTCAGAATTCAATATCGGGGTGTGCGCTATGAATTTCGAACGTAATAATCCATTTTGGTTTGGGAAATGAAGTGCAGGGGGCGCAACGAGTTTGTTTTAGGGTTAGCTCGTTTATTATTTCAGTCACGTCATGCTGAATTAGATATTAGTTGTTAATGTGCAGCTGTATATAGTGGAAGACCTTATTACTCTTAATACCTTCTGTTTATTGACTTAAAATCTCTAATGGGGAACTACACGTGCAGTCAATAGGTTATGAACCTCTGTGAAGATGAGCATTGCACCTGTCATTCTGCATTCCGCCTGATCTTATCTGGGAGAGTTATAAGGCTTTAAAAATCAGGATCATATTCTTGCTGGTCAGTGAAGAGGCTAATAGTGTAAGGCAAGGTAAAATGACACAAACGTCTACTTGCAGAGTTGTTCTTTTAACTTTGAGTATAAATTGAATCTTAATTAAAGCTTTTGGTTAGTTAGTAACAGTTAAAGCCTATGGGTCAGATGTATTAGTGATCTAGAGGAAGACTTGAATCCAATTGAAAATTTTTTTTAGGGGACCCAGGTGTAGGCCTCAATGCAGATTTGTATGTAGAACGTTTTTCTATTGCCTTCCATGTATGTCAGCTGATAGGAGGACCTATACGCTGGGATTCAAGTGATGATCCATCTGATAGGACTTGGTCCCATCAGAGACTAATTTGAAATGTAGCTAATATTAACCCTAAAGTTAGGTTTTAAGCTAGTTATATGTTTCCATATGAACTGGAGTAGAGATGTAGAGATTTACTAATATCTATAGATAGCTATTTCTATTTCTACGCAAATCTGGGGTCAGCTACATTCGTCTGCTTCACTACATATGGAAACACAGTTGAAACCTAGCTTCAGTGGTAATCACATTATTGGGTCTATGTCTGTTTGCAACGAATTGTGGGTAAAAATTATCTCAATTGTGTAGTACGAACAGAATGCTGCGACTGTTTCAGCTAATGTTCCAATCGCATTCGAGGTATAAATGACGTGATCTGATGCAGTCACACCAAAATGGCGATCATGGATTCCAATGGGGCGAAGTCGCTCCGGTAGTTTTAATAATGGCCACAGTTTTAACAATGGTGGCGCGTCGGTACTGCCAGGTGCATTTATTTCCGGTTCCACCTGACAGTACCGACGCGCCACCATTGTTAGAACTGCGGCCATTATTAGAACTATCGAAGCGACTTCGCCCCATTGGAACGGTGAGAACGTCAATGTAATATATTGTTGGTGTAGAAATAATGAGTCTATCAAAGACCTGGTCCTATTGAAGACTACTTTGATATATTGCTAATATTAATGCTTATAAGACTGTAAGTGACATGATTGCACTTAGTTTTAAAGTTACGAGGTGTTTGTTAGCTTAGGTTTAGTTATTTTGCAAGGCGTCTACTGTTAATTGGAAAACACTTAGCTATCTTTCTTAGTTAGAACCAATTTATAAACCAAACTGTGAACCCCTTCTGGACCAATTACTACTTTATTGAACCAAATAAACATTACCATTCTTTTCCTATCATTTAATCCCTCAAGGTCGCGAATGACACGTGCAAAGAGTCCACATGTTGCCTTACTGCACAACACATTCAATCACAAATCATCAAATTGCCATTACATCGCTCACAACTGCGCAATATTTTTGAAAAGGAAGTAAAAATTTCCAAATCTTCCGGCAAAGTATTTCGCAGATTAAAAGAAGACAAGAATTTAATTAGTTGCTGCTTTTCCAAAAAAAAAGAAAACGCCTGGTGGCAATTTTTTGATTTAATTAACAGCTAAAAATCTGTTGCTGCTTACAATACCATGGCTTAATTACAATATTTAATTGTAATAACAACTTCATTAAATTATCATTCCTTAATACAACTTTTGTAATAGTTTAGCAGCACCTGGTGGCAACCTGAGACAACTAGGTTGGGTGAAATGTATCCTTAGAGGGTAAATATGGCTAAATTCTAGTTTAAATGTTGTATGTTTCCTAGCAAGTTTAAGTTTTAAGTCTTAAAATGAAAATTAAAAGGTTCAGAACTTTTAACTAAACATACAAAAGTGCAATTTTTAAAGTAAATATACATTGTGTATTTACACTTTGACATTCAGGGTGTGTATGTGTTAAAATGATTCACGTATATTTGAATAATTGAAGGCATTTCATGAACCAAAAAATACTTGGCCGAGCACACACTAGAGGGCAAAATAGAATTTCTCCATTAAAATGCAAAGTTGCAACATCTTGTGCCAATATTGTGTCTGTTTAACAGCTTTAAGGACTTAAAGTCTAGACGCGATTAGGGCTGCATTAGCATAAATTCCCGTCAAAACAAATACAAATCAAATGAAAGCCAATTGAGGCCAGCCAAATTTGATTGACTAATATAGTTTTCCTATTTGGTATAAAACCAAATCGAGGGCTGAAAAATAGTTTTGAGAGTTATTACAGTCATTAGTTAATTTTCTTGTTGGTTTCAGTAATAAGTGGGTGTGGTTTGTCTTGTTTAGTTAATAAAAAATGGTAGAGATCCATTTTAATGGAGTTTAGGGTGGCGCCTTGCCTTATGGGTTTTAAGTTTTCTATTTCTTTTTTGTTTTTTGTTTTTCTTTGGGAAAGTTTTCAGTTTAGTTGGTTGGATTTATGAATGAGTGGACACAGCTGACTTAATGGCTATCGATTTTTTTAAAATTTGTGTTGCAATATTTGTCACCAGATGGTGATTATGTACTTATTAATTCATTTAAATTCTATTAAATGTTGAATGTTTATTAATAAATATATAAAAATTATTGGTATGTCCATTAGTTTGAAAAAAATTTCAAGTCGTTACGCTAAGATTTGGATTTATTACGGTTAGAATTTTGAGGAAACCTCGTTGTCAGTAATGTAATAACTGGGGTGTCGATTGTAGGAGTTTGTATGGATCGCTTATCGGCCTTTTGACTGAGATGGAATGTGACATGTTGATAAACGATTTGATTGGTGGTTAAAACTTTTAACTTGCTGCTATTGGCGGAATATTTTTTTAGTCTTCATCACATGAAACGTTTCACTATTCAGTTTTATTAAACGAAGACTTAGCGATAGCTAAGATCATTAACATGGAGAACAAGTCAATGCAAATTCAAACCATATAACGACAAAACGTACCCAAAATTACACACAATGAACCAGTAGAAACAACTGCCCAAAAGAAGGTTAATGACTTTTTCAACTTTTTTCAACTCTTCAGCTATTCCAAAAATTCTCCTCCACCTTTTCCATTTTGCCCACAATACATTTCATACCCCTCCGGTTTGTCCTTGGTTCTGCCAGATCGAAACGTCTAGCAATCAATTCATAAATGTCGGTTGCAGCGGTTTGTAGAGGGCGATGGGGTTGACACGGATCCAAAACATGAGGAGGAAAACAGACACCATCTTACAAGAAAATCGTCCTTCCACCAACTTTTCCTTATTTCCAAACCGTTTGCATTAAATGACCTAGAACACAATAAGATAATCCTTGTTTACATTGACTTATTTTCCCTTTCTCTTTCCTCTCTCAAAACAAAAAAAAATGTTAAGCCTTAAACTTGACCATGTTTTGGTCAAGTATACAGTAAAGTCAAGTACAGTTAAAATGATGTAATTAAGTTTGTTGTTGTAGGTTTCTTTTTGTTTTCTTATGTTTTTATTGGTGTTGTGTATTGATTTCTGTTCTTGGAAAAGGGAGGTTTGTTGTTAGGTTATTAGTAGAGAGAATATTGAAAAACTGTTTTTGGAGTTATAATTTAAGAATTGAGAATTGGAACTTCCGGTTGTGGTGAGAGGTTGAGTTTAAGAGGAAGTTGGAATTATGGGTTGGGTTGATAGTGTTAGGGGTTTTGGCAGTGCTTGGAGGTGGTAATAGTCTTTTACATGATTAAAGGGGCAGTTGATCGTTTTGGTGGTTACGTTTTAAGTATGGTAGTTGTATGGTTGTGGATTAGGTGAACTGTGGTTTGATAATTTTTAATTATTGGTAAGTTAGAAACATTATTTGGTCATGTAATCGTATGACCAATAGGAGAATGGGCCAAGTTTGGTCTCCAATAGAAGTTAAAAGGGAGAAATAATGGGGTGATGTCGCTTCGGTAGTTCTAATAATGGCCGCAGTATTCTAACAATGGTGGCGCGTCGGTACTGCCAGATGGAACCGGAAATGAATTTCATCCGGTAGGACTGGCGCGCCATCATTGTTAGAATACTGCGGCCATTATTAGAACTACCGAAGCGACATCACCCTATTGAGAGTAGTACTCGAAAGTGTAATAGTTGTATTATTACAAACTTGACTTCAGTTTGGGCGCCATTTGTGTGACGTCATCATCTATTCAACATTTTAAGAATTAAACTCTAAAACTTAAACATTCATTCCACTTCACATTTCTTGCTCATTTTGCGGGAAAGAAAAACAAATCGTCAGCCATTATTATTAATTCCTGCACTCTAGTGACGATTAAAAATTCAATTACTTTCATCAAACCAAATAATTTCTTTAACCTTTACTTTCCTTCACTAACCAATTAAATTTAATGACTCTTGTTAAATCTTTTTTAATGTGACATTCGAATTTCCGTTTAACAAGACAACAAGATTAAAACCTTAGGTCAAAACAAATAGAAATCCCCTAATGGTAGAAATGACAACTACTTATCTACGTTTAAAAATTTTCAAATTTTTTTCTTTAAATTTATTTTGTGCGTGGAAGTAAAATGTCCTGGATTGGAAGAATATCACAATCTTGTGCTTGTCACTCAAAGGGTACTATACAAAGATGGGTTGACGTATCAAATGATTGGATTGGAGAAAAGAAATGAGAAGTTTCAAGATAATAAAAAATATATGAGATTGAATCTGGTTTTTTTTTTTTTTTTTTTTTTTTTTTTTTTTTGATGATATTGGGATTTAAGAATTAAAGTTGTTTGGTGTAGCTAAGAATATTGAACCATTTAGAAACACTTGACTTGGATGGTAATTACTTTTTTTTACTACACTCTATATAGCCACATGGCGGCATTTACGGGCACTACAAATTAAAAGTAGAAAAGAAAAATATTTTCGGGGTTGAATATTTTATTAAAGTGTACTGCGTGATTTTTTTAGTTGGGTAGTAAAATTTGATGAGAATTGATTTCGTTTTTAATAACACTTTTATTATAAGTGGGCGACTTTTTTCTCTCTTTCTTGGCGTGTGAAAATTGGTATTGTGTTGAATATTTGATGAAACGCTCCTCCCATTTGCTCGTTTTTCTTTACGTGAGACGTTGGTTTTTTTTTCATTTTTTTTTTGTTTTTTTTTTTATAAAAATTGGAAGTTGTGTTGAGGTGGAAAGAGCTTATGAGTACAGTGGAGATTATGGTTTTCTTCTAAGTTTTTGACTGATTTTTAAAAGTGTAGGCCAATTAGTTTTTAAAGTTTTTAATAATTGAATATTTAAATTAGTGGATAATGTGTTTGTAAAACTTTGTAATAATTTATATAACGTGAATTGGGTTGTTGTTGTCCTTGAGATGACCACGTGTAACTTGGGTGTGGATGAGTTCCAAATGTCTTGGCCTTTGTACTCCGATTGAAGATTAGTGAGAGTGAGATAGAAGCCGTTCCGGGAGGAGTGTGTATTGCCAGCCACGAGTGCATCTTAACACGACGCCCCTTGTTCGCAGAGCTACCATTCTGGATGTACGTGGTCGAAATAAAAGATGAGGGAATTGTTTCCGGATTGTCTTGGGATTTTATATATAAATTTTTGAGGTTTGAACTGGTGCTGGTTTCCATTTTGAAAACTGCTGCGGTTGGATTATTAGATCACTCAATTTTTTCTTTTATTTTTTTTTTCCTTGTTGAATGTTCTTTTTTTTTTCTTTTAACATAAACCTGCAGATGGAATGGGAAAGAGAATTCATGGGAACTACCTATTCATGTATTAAGAATGCAGGTTTGGTAGAATTTTACCATGTCAATATTTCAATAATTTACTATGCAGTAACAGCAAAGCAGTTTAAATAGTGGAAGAAAAAGTGATGCTTAATGTCGTCAGAAGAAAACGGAGCCATTCGTCACGGGGTGAAACTATCGCAATAACTTAAAATCAAAAAGTTGGAAAACAAGAAAGAAAGATAGAAAGAAACTAAGACTAATTACTATGAGCTATTAAATCAAAGCTTTTTTTACTTCCCGAAGGAGACTTAACGAGGCATCCAAGGAGAACCCAGGAGAAACCACATGAAAATCGGATGTGCTTTACTTACATCATAAAGTATACTCAGTCATTGGCCTTTAGACCTAAACTACTTCAAGATGTGAATTCAGCCCCCTCCCAGAGTTGCTAGTGTACTCAATATAGTCACACTTTAAAACAGGGCAGATGTTGCTGCCAGTAGTAATGCTACCTAACTAAGCTGATGTAGTGGAGTTGGGCATGCGGTGTGGTGCATGTTGGGGTTTAAAAGAGGTTACTGCTACTGTTACTGCTGCTTTGGCAGTAGCCAAATGTGGGTTGTTAGGACTAGTATAATTACTACTGGCAGCAACCACTCCATTAAAACAAACTTATTGTAAATTCTAGTTATTGAAATAACTTTTTTAAGGCAGGTGCTTACTTTTACAAATTCTTAGCAATGACCAGTTCTCCTTTTCCACCATTTGTGAACCACTCCACAAACAACCTCCATCCAAAATGAAATTTTATGATCCATTTCACTTTACATAAACCAGAAGCTTATGCATACTACTTGTACTTCAATGTGCCACTATGAATTACCAACACACCTAGTATTTAAATTTGTAATATTATTTTTACTTTACAATGTCTATTAGTTTTTATTAACCTGAAACTTACCTGATGCTTGTTACTAATTTACTGTACATATACACTTTTGAATAGATTTTTATTTATTTTTGAATAGATTTTTATTTTTATTTAATTTAGCCTTTTATAGTCTTGTAAAGCAACCAATTAGTCTGGATCAAGTTGTTGAAAATGAGCATTTTTTGGGTTGTGGCTTTTTCTTATTGCTAATTTTTGTAATTGGCTCGTTTTGGTGCACCAAGTTTAATCAGTAAAATGGTTGGAAATGAATTCAATAATGTTGTTGTTGTTCTTTTTAATTGGTAACAAAGTTGAGCATTCATGAGTGGATTTCTAGGGCTAGATAATAAAGCTAATGGTATTAGCTGGCTTGTAATCACTATGTTGGGAGTCAAGGTTAAAGAAAAATGGCTAACAAAAAGTAAGAGGAAGAATGAATGTTGGTTCAAGGAAAATGAAGTGGGAAGTCAATAAAAGGTTGGAATGGATAAGTGAAATTCATGAATGACTTGTTTAATTTAAATGTTAGTCATTTTAACTTCATTTTCCCTGTGATAATAATAGGATTTTAAGTAAATTGGTGCATCAAAACCTGCAGCTGCTGGTGGCAAATTTCCAATATTTAAGGCCCATTTGGTACTCTTGGTCACTCATCACCTGTGGTCAGTTGCAATGTTATGGTTGGTTGCAGATTTAGGTGGAAGTGGTCATTTATTTAAGGGAAAGTAAGATTAGCCACAAAACCAGAGTCTTTATGGAATTGGAAAGGTAGGCTGGATTTTGATAGATAAGGAAAGAGTTTAGGAAGTAAGTGGTATCGGTGACCGGTTAAGTTAGGCCTACAATCTTGGACCTGAAATTGTTGGTTTATAAGGCATTGATTCTTTAAAAATACGATCATATGTGGAAAATTAACAAATTCTTCGATATTGAATGAGGAATTTTGCCTTATTTTCCAATCCAAGGCTGAACATAGCTTTACAAAATTTTCGCCGCTAACATCAAGGAATAGTAGTTATAGTTCTTGGTCGTGTTATAGGCTGAATATGAAGCGAATTTTGAATACATTTGGTATGTACAAGGAAAGATATGTAATTACTATGTAGTACCTGCAAGTATGAACTGTTTTAATCATTATAATTTCAATGTAATCAGGTTGTGCAGCTTCTGGTTCATTCCATCCGCACTTTAATACTTTGTCTCGTCACCTTTGAAGCCGGAAATTGATCAGTCTGCCTTTTTCAATGATTAAAAAGTCTGTTCCAGACCTTTAGGACAGCTATTACACTTGGAACTGCAGTTTAAAAATTTATCTATTGACACACTGGAACATTTATTCTCTTGACAAAATTCATTGACAGTGTCAGATATTGCTGTGTCATCTTCACAACTCAAGGTTTACAACTTCCATGTCACAGTAACTGGTATTGTTATTGTCAAGTCTGTTTATCTACTGCACATTGCCCTGTAACCTCTTTTCCCAAAGGACCCATCAAGAGTCAGTAGCAGTTGAGCTAACTTCACCTCTAGTTTCTCACATGGAAAAGTCCCTAATTTATGATAGGATTAAAGAAAGACCTGCACTCTTTGGTCCTAATTTTCTTGAGCAAATTCAATTTAGTAGAGGTGCCCATAACCAAATGGGTCCCTTCTCTAACTTCTCATTACTTTTTTTATCTCGTGAAGTTTTGTAAAGAATTTGAAAAGATTGTTTATTTTGAAATCTTTGAAAGATTTTTCTTTAAATAAAAGAAAAGCTGAATAGAAGAATTGAAATTGAAAGGAAAAGAGGGTTAAGTAGGAATAATAAAATAAAGTGGAGCTGTGGAATGGGAGCCAAAAAACAGTTGACTTTGGGAGAAGGAATTGATTTAAAGATGGAGAAAAGTCCATGTTAAAAGGGGAGAAAAGGCAAATCGGATTGCATCTAATGGGGTTTCTTTGTCAATCACTTGTTTGTGTTTGGGATTAGATTGTGTTAAAAGAGTACGATCAATAAAGAGAAATCGATATTTTTAATAATGTGGAACATTTTTCAAAATGTTCATAAGTAACAGGTAATTATGAAACTTGTTTGAAGAGGTCCTTCGCATATAACTTGTCGTTCCACTATATTGTTCCACTAATATCTGAAATGTACTAATTTCTGAATTTATCCAGGGTTAGGGATGAGTAATGTCAATACAGAACACAAAACTTTGATGTAATAATTAATTATATCTTTACACACTGAAGTTTTTGACTGCAAATTTTGAATGGTAACATTTTGACGCGGTCCTCCAACCAACCTAACTTTACCAATTTAAGGTCAAAATTGATTTTTAACCATATCTTTGGATTCCTCGTGCCTTGTTTCAAATGTGCAGTCAGAAATTGGATAGCATTATTGGTTCCCTAGATATTTAGCTCTAAATACTCTAATGCTAGTTCATCGCGACGAATGAAACTGACACAAACCAGCTTAATGTTATTAAGCTTGTTATGTTGTCTGCCCTAAAGATGTTATAGTCTTGAGATATTAACTCTAGTCTGTTTCCAGGTACCAGCTTATGTGGGAGGCTTTTGTGATGTTCTTTTTTGCCCAGTCAAGCGAAGTCTTGTTTTAGTACATGAATGATTTACCGGAGAGATAGTCAGTTAACGATTTTGACATTCCATTTGAGAATTGCGTGCATACTAGGATGTCAAGATTGCTGAAGCAATTATTTCTCAGAGACATGTGTATTGACTAATGTGGGAATCGTAAGATGGTTTCGGTGGGACAAAATGTTTTTGCAGACAGAATTAAAGCCATTTTACAGATCTTTTCAAGAGTTGCTTCACATGAATTTTAGATGGCTAGTGATTTTTGACAATGTTTTTCTTGTAGAAGACATCATCTTTTGACAAGCACTGAATCTAAAGATTTTTGTGTTTTGGCTACAGACTAATACCTAAGTTTTAGATGGTTGGGGAGCTTGCTGGTACATTCTTTGCAAGACCTTGTTCTACAGAATGAGAAATGATGTTTGTAATTTCAAGATAAAGTTAACTAAAGGTTTTCATGTCACCTAATAACTACTGATCAATACCCAAAGTTGGCAGTACAGTTCATTTTTCTGCCCCTTTAAGAACTCTAACAGAATTTTCACTTAAACAGAAACTTTCTTGGGGATTTGTGGGTAATTTTGGTTTTAAAAAAAAGAGATGGATTGAAGAGCTGAAAGAGGAAGATTTCAAGTAGTTGGCAGTAATTAGTTAAAGTTTGCGGTTAGACCACCAGAGGGATATTTGAACGTCCGGCACAACGTCGGATCTGCAGGAAGACGTCACTTTGTACCATCTCATTTATCACTCAGTCAGGGTTCTTGACCGCGACGTCTTTGTGGGAGCTGGACAAGGAAATGGATGAAAAGCGACTCTCTTGTTTGACGACCAATTATTAGATCGGGTTCTTGAGTTTGTCTTAGTGTCACGTGACTCGTGATTGAGGGGACAAAAGTTGTTGATAGAGGGAAACTTGTAATTTTGTTTTCTCCCGGTATGGGGTGTCGTTGTCTTTTTTTTTTAAAAAAAAACGTGCTGCAGGGTTTTGTCGTTTGGTGGGGTAAATATCCGATCGCCATCTAGCGGCAGCGGGCAGAAAATCGCTTTGTCCGTTTAGCTGGTGGCGCAAGGTATTTAAAGATTTATGAAAGTCGAGGTTGTAAAATGCGTTCTTCGGGGTTAAAAGTGTCGATTTTTTTGAGATGTTGATTTTTTTTTGATTTCGTTTCTCGACATCTTGAATTTTGTCGAAATTAAATATTTTTCGTCAGTTGTCAATTTCCATTTTTCCTTCAATTTTACATTTACAATTCCGTCGAACTCCTTTCAGACTTTCAATTTCCATCACTGACGACAACACTCAAACCAAAACACAACTCTCTCTCTTTCCACCGACCTTGAAGCCGGATTTCAAAACAGTCGAACAAACACAATAAACCTTCCCAACAACCCCCATTCTCGTAGGGGGTGGAAAAAAACACATGTCACATTTAATCTTCCATTTCTTTATTTCCTAATTGATCATTTTTGAATCTGTTGACGTCTCATTAACTGCCTAAATTGTTTTACTTTTACGTCTAATTATTTCCATCCGACCGTCCTTCGCTAAGTACAATCGACAAACTTCCGCCAAACCAAAAATAACATAATTTCACTCAAAAAAAATGGATGAGAAAAACAAATTAAATTCTACTCAATCAATAAAAGAAGAAAAATAATAAATGGCGAAACAAAACATCAAGCCGCCACCAATTTATGTCATTTACGGTGGTCTAAAAGGACCATACACAAAATACAAAAAATATGTTTTGGTGGATTAGTAAGGACCTAATCCATTCTCGCATGTACAAATATTTCTACATGGATAAAGAGTGTCACTTCATTCTAAAATAGCTATATTTCATCCCTAGATGGCGCTATAAACCCCTAAACGACTTCCTGCTTGAATGAAAACAACGCCATTTTTATAACAGGAAGTCACTTAGCGCCACCCAGCGATGAAATATAGCAAAATGGTTCTTTTAACCGGAAGTGACCCTCCTGATCCGTATTGAAATCTTTGTGTGTGGAAAATTCTCTGGTGGCTTTTATAGTTTGGCCCTTCTAAGCTGCCGTAGAGAGTCGCCTGACTGAACAGACAATTTTCAAGTTGTGTGTTTCTGTAAAATCATTAAATCAAGCGTGAAATTTCATTTTAACGATGAACCAAATTAATTTGTGTGTTTCGAAGAATTTACTTTTTCTTTACTAGTTTTGATTTTTGCCAAGAATATTGGCTGTTGGTAGCGGTGACCGCAATCGCCTATTGATTTGCTTTCATCGTGACACTATGTGAGTTGTAATACACCAATATCATGTACTTGTCACACCAACAGCAAATGTTTTCTTCCTGTACATGACACTTCAAAGAGTTTTTTCAAAATGTCCAGAAACTTGACAAATCAAATTGGAATTTTAGGTTAAAACTTTTTTTTTTTTTTTTAAATTCTTTCACAGATGGAATCCATAGTTGAGCGGATGCAAGACGAACTATCAGGAATTCCTGTCAAAACAGTTAAGAGTTTCATTTCGAAAATTCCTAGTGTCTTCACTGGTAAGTTGCCATTATTAAAATATTTAAGCAATTGGTGTACATCTATTGTTTTTCATTATTTCAGGTCAGGATTTAGTGAGTTGGATGATGAAGAATCTAGACGTAGAAGATCAGGGTTTGTATATTTTATTAAAATTTGGTTAAATTTTTAGGATTTTTATATATGGAATTTGAATAATCTAATTAAATTAGGCAGAGTACACCGAGTGACATTGAGCAATATCGTTAAAAATGGAATTCAGATAATGTTATTACTCTTATACAAGCCTCTCCTGTTTGAATTTACGAAGATAAAGCCATTAGTTATGAAAATCAAATTTAATGTTCTTGAAGTGATTGAATAACATCAAATTAGAACATAGCCTGATATATCT
>JAQGAS010000924.1:0-30185 GCA_034686365.1 Pachymerium ferrugineum | reverse complement strand
CTATAAAGTAGAAGAGAACACCGAAGGAACGTGGTTTAGGAACAACACCTTTTCTGCTAAAAGTGCTAAAGGTGATTTGGGTGTCTGCAAATAGTGACACTGATTTTAAACCATTTTGGGTATATGTATGTGAACCTTTTTCTATTTTTTTAAGAATGTAGGTACGTATTTAATGTTTAGGTGTGCTAAATTTACACTCTAAAAAATTAGGTGCATAGTTAACTTTTGCACCTATTAAGCATGTAAGAAGCGCAAATTGCTCTACTAATAATGCTGTTATGTCCTCTCAACGAATTTTACCCTTTTTCAATGGGAAATAGTCATTGTAGGTGCAACTATGTACCCTGAGGAAAATGAGCTACTACACTACACCCATTAAGAAATCTACCTTTTCTATGTTCACTGGCACCTTTCAGACATTTTCTATCTTATTGACGTATACCTATTTCAATTGGGTGCTTATTTACACCTTTTAAGTAATAAGTATAAAAATGCCTCTCTTACATGTTTGGGGTAGACGTGGTTGCATTTGAACCTAAGTTGATTGGGTGATTATTTTTACCTTAGAACGGGTAGGTGTTTCCCCCTCATTTTGCCTTAAGCAAAACCTTCCACCTTACCACATAAATCTTTTGAGGTAGTAGTTGATGCCTCAATTGAAAAGCACAGGTTTGCACCGTGCCATTTATACCTTCTGAGGTGGTATTGTCTACTCCAAATTCAATCAAAGACATTTTACCTTAAGAATAAGTGTGGGTATTTAAGCTTACCTCAAAATAGCTGTCCCTATCTATCAACCTTTGCTTTAAGGTGAACTTACGTTTGGTACCACTAGTTGTTTACCTATATGAGCACACAACTCCAAAATGAAACGCAAACATTGTAACTGCATTTAAAAATTTCAAAGTTAGTTGAATGCACCCATGCAATGAAAATTACGAGTCAGTCGTAACAGGACATAAAATTCAATTAACTTTCATTTTAATTTTTTTTTTGAATGCAGCTAGCATTTGTGTTTCAATTTGGAGTTGTGTATTCATCTTCTTACATTTGAATTATTTTGGTTCTTTATAGCCTGTTTACATGTGACTTATTGCTTTTGCCGTGTAAGACCTGAAGTATGTACATTGATAAACTCTCAGTGCCAATAGTCACTGGCAACTTTTAGGCATTATTTTTCTTCAGTATTTGATTGCTCATGCTTGCTTTCTTTTATTCAATCAACAGTTCCGTAAATTAGCAGTTGGTTTTTGATAATACGTCAATTATTTTTTTAGGTTACAAGTCTCCTTATTGTTAGATTAGCTGAAATAAATGATGTATCCCCTCCAGACATTTCATTAAAAAAAGAAGAAACGTAACAAGTTTCTTTAATTTAGTCTTTAAATAAAATTAATAAAAAAATGTGGAATATTTCTATTTTTTTATCAGTTATTGAAATACTTATGATACTTAATTGTGCCTAACTAATTTCCAATAGTCAAATTTCTCTTTATTTTAAAAAAAAATTACAATTCTTGAAAATATTTTGTCTAAGCTGTTCACAAATTAAAAAAAAAGATTTATACTTGTAATAAGAGTACATACTGTCACTCATCCTCCCCCCAAAAGATTTGATAATAAACATTTGAGGCATGCCTAAACTTAAGACCAACCTATTTATTTAATTTTCATTTATCCATTTGGAACTGAATATATTGGCTTACAGATTGCAGTAAAGAGTTAACTGTGTGTAGTACTTTACAATTGTCAATGCTCCTAACACTTTCCCCTATGACAGTCAACTGTTTCAACACATCATTTGTCAAGCTCTCCAAAGGAATTCCTAATTCATTTTTAGACATTAATTTAATGACTTGAATCTGCCTAGAATTGTCATTTTCGTCTATACAAACATACAAATCCCCACATGATTCATTAAAAAGCTCTCCAACGGCAGTTTGTTGCACTAAATGATCATTTAAATGCACAGGATTTAAATTATTATCGTTGGTGTTATTGATACTCTTATCAGATCCGCAAGAACTTTTAATGTTTAAAATATCTTTCCTCGTTAATAAATGTAATCGACTTCGAGTTTCACTTTCACTTGAATGCGCCAAATCAAGAATTTTCTCTATTTCAAAACCCTGACTCAACTTAGTTGCAACCCATTCACGATCTGCTTTAGTTAAAACTAAATGGTCCAAATCCTGGTCATGTCCAACGTGTGTGGCTATGAATTCAACTTTAACTTCATTAGTTTTTGAGTTTTTGATTAGTTTAATTCGACTAGGGCAGTTTGCATTTATTTTACACGATCCTTTTGATTTTAATTTACGCCGGCGTTGGCCCTCGGTTTGAAAGAAGCCCGATCGGTTACAATTGAAATGAAGTTTTTCAAAGTCATCACTACGTCTGACCCCACAAGCTTTTACGTATTGAGATGTGGTGGCTTGCTCAACTTGGGATTTCCACTCATCAAACTCTAAAAATAATAAAAATTGATTTTGAAATTTTGTAATAATTGGTCCACAGAGTTAAATCACTGGCACAAATCGTTGCTAGAGGACTTATAAATTTGCTATTTCCGACTCCCTATAATTTGGTCTTTTAAAGCATGAATTGCAGATTAGCCAATTTGTTGCTGATTTTTAGCATGAATACGAACTTAAAAAGCGTGCTGTTCAGATCTATTTGACAAGATGCTTAAAGGCGTCACTCCAGTAATTATATATTATGCAAGTGATTTATTTTCCGTGTCAATTATGAAAAGCCAATAATAAACTGACTAAAAACAGAAATAAACCTTTCAGACATCTAAATGTATAATTTTCAACTTGTATTTTAATTTGATGTTCAGTCTGCAGATGTTGATTTAATTGTTCGTATGTATGGAACTGGGCAGACGTCACGGAACAACTCGGACATAGAATTTTCCTTGATGGGAAGTGTACATTTTCTTTATGAACATCCCTAATGTGTTTATACAAGTTGCTAGTCTTCGAAAACGATTTATCACATACATAGCACGTCAAACATTTAGCTTGGTTACATAGATCCTCCTCCATCTGTAAATTAAAATTAAAAATAGACCTTTTTATAGTAAAATCCACGTTATAGTCGTGCATACCATCGCATTCAGGAAGTGCTTTTCAGTGGCGCCATCTGGGAACGAATCAGGAGTTAACAAGGTTAAGAAACGATCACTCGACTTTGCTGTGCTATGCAGGCACATGCAGATGCAGGAAGAAGAAGAAGACGGCTAAGGACGGGGCAATCATGAAAACACTAATTATAAATAACTATGAACATAAAGATGGCGAATCAATCATCTGATACAGTAACAAATTTTATCTCATAGCAGAGTTGCTACTCTGCTGCAAATTGCAACAGCACTGGACATTTAAAAATTTTGCATGTAATCTGAAAGTAAAGAAAATTTGAAACAGAATAGAATTAAGTCAAAAATGTTCATACGTGTAAATATTTTGCATAATTTCTACAAATTTTGTTTTTTTTTTAAGCAGAATTTTCCATCTGTGTATTTTTTTAGTGATTTTTATTGTCGTGGAAGAGAAAAAAATTAATAATAATGAGAAAAAAATTTTACTTGAGTAATTGTTTTAACTGTAACTTTATCGATGCTTTATTGATGCTTGATTCGTTAAAAGATATTATATCTGCTGTTTAAATTAAATGTAAATGCTTTGCAATCTTGATTTAAAAAAAAGTCCATTAACATCAGGGAGCGATTAAAATAAGGAGTTTAGCGACGAATCACTCGCTTTTGCACATCGCTCACTGTGGGAGAGGCGGACACGATATAAAACCTAAACCCGCATTTGTAGACGGTCAAGTGCATATCTCGATTGGTTATCAGTATTTTCAGCCAGTTTCAGGTTGAAACCCTTCGAGTACTAAACCTAAACGTGGATAATACAGCATGTGCAATTGTGTTATTTTGCTCATTATGAATTTATTTTTTGCCTTTTTCTGGTATTTATTGTGTTTTGCGGAAAATTCATATTCTAAATAATATTTGAACTGAAATTTTTATATTTTATTGAGCACCTCTAGGTTCCTGGTAACTAAACATTTAAACCTTAACTTCGATACAGGAATAGTCGGTTTTTCGCCAATAAATTTTATGTTCGTAGTGTTGATTCCGGTCGTTGAGGGCGCCGGGCATTCGGTCACATTTGAGGGCGCGGTCGCACTAGTGGACACATCGTTTGAGCAACAAATGACGGAATGAGGTGTCATGTTATTCATCCAAAAGTTCTGAAAAAAAAAAACCGCCTTTGGAAATAGAGTATGTAGTTGGTCCAAAAAATGCTATTGCTTCTTAGATGTAGTAAAAGGTGCCAAGTGTCAAATGTAATTAGTGCTAAACAAAAGCGTGGCCCTGCGTGATTCGCTCAGCTAATCAAATGGATTCAAAGACATGTCAAACGCACAATTAAAAACTTCTCTTTAAAAAAATTTAACTGGAAGTTTCATACAGAAAAATATTAATTTGTGTTTAATTTCATTTTTACCATTTTATATTTAGGCCCAGGATTCCTACAATGTAGTCAATTTTGAACGTTGAGCATCGTTCATGTTACGTGGGGTTGTGCTTTCACTTCACTATAAGAGGCCCAGTTACTGTTTGACTTTACAAAGTAAGCACTGTAATGCCAATTTCCTTCCTCACTATTTTCCCACGTAGTTGGTAGACATCATGTACTTTAATTAGATTGTTTTTTTTTTGGAGAATTATGACGTCATAAATATCAACCAATTATAGGTGGCGTAGCAATGGAGAAATTGAGCACTATTTTCACAGCATTAAAAGATCATGATCATATAATACCATAGATTTACATCATGTGTAGGTTGATATAGGTCTATGTTATTAATCTGCTTTTTTACGTACGTTTATGCCAAGTCCGGTAGCTAGCGCGAACGCCAAAAAAATCACGTGATTAATGAAGGCGGTGTAAGCGGTTAAATACATGACTTTCGAGTTAGTAGTATGTTTGCCCAGCAGTTATCGGAATCTTCGAAAATCTAATTAAATTAAAGCCATCCATCAACAATTTTATCCGGTTTGGAAGAGAAGTAGGTATTACCTGCATATTTTCAAAACAATTATTGATAGAATTAAGAAATACAGGAAAATTCAGAACGTCGGGGATAGTCTACGCCCTAGCCGCGAGGTTTCAAGTTTTCGTTCTTCATTCTTTGTTGTAATCGTGTTCATTTTAGTCAAATAGATTAAGCTTTTTTGTGTTCCACAATACGTTTTTCCTTGGGAAAACTATTGTTAAATAATTTCATACGCCATATGTTATTGGTTGTACTGAAATTTCGTATTATAAAAATCGTAACATTTGACATGAACGGCTTTACTTGTTTTTGGAGACCCCAAGGATGTGTTTTTCGTCACATGTTAATTGAAATCTTTCTCTAATGTGTGAAAGTTATTCAAATTTAGACAAATTTAGACACACACTATTTATTTTTTTTTAAATTAAATATTTCCCCTTTAAAACGTTATTTCATTTGCTATTGCGTTTGGAGTTGTATGATTTTACTTTTCCTCGCATTTTTATGTTACCGTATACAAAATGTATTATTCTGTTTATGGCTTAAATTTTTTTAATTTATTTATAAGGCGGATTTAACCCTTTTGAAAAGCAAACAATTGAAGTTAGTTATCACCGTGAGGTTTCTCTTAAATATGCAAGAGTTTTCTCCATCGATGTGTTTTCCAGAATCTGATGGTCAGTATTGATGTACCTGTATTGCTTATGGTATCAAGTGCACAGTTAGACGAGCTTCTTCTGGTCGTACATTAGTAGAAAGTTGATTTGTTGGCAGTTTTTGTTTTTATCTGCAGCACCTCCGGGACAGGAAACTCCGCTTTGACTGATTGAATGATCATTGATATGGGACATCTGAAAATATCGACATATATCTTTTGAATTAATTCTATTGTTAACTGTACTATACCCAATATACAAGTAACTAGTATGAAGATTTATTAATCTAAACTCTGGTCCCCATCCTCTGGCTACAGATTTTCAATTTTGATTACATGCTACTTGTTAGTTAAGCGGGAACAATTCGTGCTGACGTTGGTGTAAAGGAAAAATTGGTGGGCAATGAATGATGGGAGGTTAAAGTTAGTTGCTTTATTTTTCATAAAGAAACGAATGGATCACGAGTTGTTTTGCCTTTTGAGTCTTGCCTGACTTCTAAAGCTCAAATCCACCTTACCACACTTATTCTTTACAAATTACAGATCTAATGTTGAGCTTCTACAATAATTTCAAGCTAAAGTTTGATTATTTAAAATCTACCGTTTAATTTAATATCCGTTTAAAAGTTCATCTTAAAAATGTAGGCAAAATGTGATCCAATTACTTTTCGTCTTAAATATTCAAAAATAAATGAACTGTACGAGTAATCAATCAAGTACTTAGTTGTGTATAAATTAGTTAACACGCGTTTTTTTTTCTTTGCAGGTGTAAATAGAAGGTACAATCATGCTCAGCTTAACAATGGTAAGTGTAAATTTTCATAGCAACTTTCTTCTTACATTTAGAGGACCTGAAATCATCTTAGGTTTAAATTTGTATAATTTAAATTATTGAGCCCATGCCTGCAATTAAGAGCTCCAGTTAACAAAAATTTGTCACTGAAAATTGTTACGTAATCTCAATTTTCAAAGTCAGGCTACTTGGTTTAATACCACAATTTCAAAAAAAAAACTTCAAACTAATTGTGTAGCGTGAACCTTTCGAATAGGGTTTGCAGCGGATTCACTTTTAGTTGCATGAAAGGAATTCCATTCTGTAGTTGTGGGCATTTTTAAGTTGAAACATCGTATATGTCGAGTGGAAAGAATTGAATCCAATGATTTGGAATTTTATATTTTGTAGTTGAGCCAATTGCATAAGCTTACTTAACGGTAGGAGTATGTTGATACACTAGCTTACTTTTCAGCTGTAACTGAAAGCGTTGTTGTCACTATGGAAATCAAAGTCTTTAGTTAGTTGACTACTCTATTTGGTTCTCGTTTGAGGCACTTCTTTTGTGAGTCCCAGGATTTTTATTTCTATTCACTATTGGGGGCCCCTTTGTCCAATCTTAAGACCGAAAGGTGTGTTTGTAACTTTTTAATCCTGCCTTAGCTGATGTGAAAAAATATAATTTATTTTGTTATTAACTTATTATAAATTATTACATTAATAACTTTTTAAGGCAAAACATATGAGTTTTATGCTTTGCTCTAGTTCGTCCCGGGAAATGAGAAGAATCGCTGTGCTTTAAGTTATAATGCATATAAGAAAGCTTTAAGTGGGATTTCATCTAGTTAACCAAATAGAAACTGTCTTAAATTGGCAAATTCATTTGCCGTAACTGTGAGTTTTAAGGGAAATAGATTTAAATTAGTGATATATTATTTACAATTTGGAAATTTTTCTGGCCTTAATACAGCGCCTGAGAAGGACATTTTCCTGTTTTTTAAAATTCGTTTTTATAAAGTCGTAATTACGAGTTGTTGTTATGAATTTGAAAATTAGTAATTTCGACTTTTAAACTAGAAACAAAACGGACTGTACAATGTGTACTTAGCGTCGTATTGTTCTCCCCATAAATAAAATTTATTTTTATAACTAGGCCCTTTTTTGTTTTTATAGATGTAGGGAACGTTTGTTCCCTAACGTTCCCTCTCCGGCACTTACTACAGACTTGCTTTTTAAATTTTTTGTAAAAGAATTTAGTCTCATATATTTTCGCATTCAACAAGACTGCGCAAGATATAGTTGAAATCTCTGTTTAGGGATATGTTGAACCTATTTTAACAGAAAAGGCTGAATAAATACCCCTCCTTCCTCCACGTCACATGCTCTTATCCAGCAGCTAAATAGAACCAGCGATTATTTACCCCTTTAATAACCAGCGGTTATTGCCGTTTCAACAGCTGTTATGTAAAATCCACCTATAATTCTTAGACAGGATCAAATATGGTCTAATCATGAAAGTAAAATGTAATTCGTCAGAAATTATCTTATCAAAAATTGCCTAGAATTGATTATAAATTATAAGGCAATCAGATTTTTTGAATTAGCTTCAAAGCCTCATCTATCGCTACCCCCCAGCATGATAAACACATATAGAAAGGGGGATAAAATGTGAAATTTCAAAGCTGAAAAGGGTTACTTTGTCGATAAAGTGTAATCGTGTGTTGGGTCCTTGCAATTGTTAGCAGACCCCTGATTACATCTGCCATCTAGTGACCGTAAACTAAACTACATTTCAACATGTCCCCAATAGGTGTCGCTACTTGCAAATGGCGGCCGGGGAGTCCACAACACAGGTAAAACTGGTTGGTGGTGGTGATGGTGATGATGAAATAGTCATCTCTGATTAGTTTAATCCCTGATGTACTGTAAATAACTACAACCAAGCAAAGTAGGACAAGTGACTGTGAGCAAGTTGTAAAATAAACCCTCTAATGCTGACAAATGCAATGTAATGAGAAACATCGGCGAATTAACTCACATTTGTTTGCTGTAGTTAAAACATGTTTATTTATTTAAAAAAAAACTGTTACCGAAATGAATTAAAAGCAACTTGATTGATCAAACTGATATTTTATTACTTTGTTTGTTTGTGTTCTTGTGTTGGGAAAAGGATGTTTGATATTATGTAATCATGTAATAACCTCAATTTGGGGGGGAAAAAAGTTGATACTGTACCAGTATTGACTTATCTGTTTTAAAGTTTTGTTAATTATATTTTTAGGGATCTTGCTCTTACACGAAAGAAATTGGGCGTTTTAAAATATAAAACTACTTCTAACTTTAAAGTAAATGATGTCCGAGAATGAGTGGGTGGTGCGTGACTGTTCTGGAAAAAAGCTTTAATCACGCTATGTACACTTTTAAACTTGAAATAAAAATAGGAACAGCTTATTGCAAAACTTGAGGCATTCACACATTTAGATTTTGATATTTTATTAATTTTTTCTTTTCCTTAAAAAAGAATTACAAGTAAAAATATGCTCCAATTCATAGTTAATTTACTCTGTACGTATAAACACTAATTTAAGTTAATTCTTGGAAATTAAAAATGCCTGTTATTAAATTTATGGGTGGACGAATTTATTCAAGCCTCTACTTTACAAAATAAAAAAATTTGTAAAAGTTGCAGAAAATATTCAAATTTTGAGGCAAAAAAATTTCAAAAACTCATCTAAATTTGCAAAAATAAATTTCAAATTTAATTTTTGTCATATTTTATTTTAATTTTTTTTTTTAAATAAATGTATGAATGACATGAAAAAATAAGTTTTTTTTTTTTTATTGGTATAGGCAAACTTTTTGTAAGCAAATTTTTGTGAAAGTAAAAGTTGCCAATTGTCTTGTAAAATGTTTCAAAAAATTTAAAAATGAAGTAAGTCATTTTTTTCTATCTTTCTTTCTTGTAAACTTCGGTTTTCTATATCTCTCTTCCCTTTCTTAGCTTTCTCCACTAAAACTTATAAGTTGTTGGTGACAAGATCTATAGGAAGTGTAAAGAATGTTATAAATTTTAGGACAAAATGGCTACAAACCTAAACTCCTTTAGGGCAGTACGCAAAAAATATTTGGAAGAAAAAAATTACTCATGATCCCAACCTACACAAACACCTCTGATCTCACTTAAGGCCATGGGGCAATGAACTAAAGTTAAAATGTATTTTGATTCTATATTTACAGCCCCGGCTGCGATCCAACATGTCACTACCTTCACTGTCAGGTGAACCAAGGTACACTCAAGTGGACAGTGAAGAACTAGAACATGGGAAGACATCAACACCCAAGTCTGGGTGTACTCGAGGGTTTATGTCACACGCTAGGAAGTGGACAGGTTGCATGATGAGAAGAAACTTCTCTACTGTAGTTTTGGTAAGAAGCTAGTTCTGGTTATTTGTTATCTCTTGTTGTTTTAACTGAACTGGGTCAATAACTTGTAAAATTGAGTCGAGGATTTTGATTTCCATGGTTTGGTAGTTTATAGTATTGTCACTTTAAAAAATGTATTGAATCTGTTGTATGATTTATGCGTACTTTACCTAACGTAGATCACTTAAAAATCACACAATTCAATCAGCCCAATTCTGCAAAATATAGCTGACAAATAATAGCCATAAATTAATTCAAATAATTTAAGTGTAAAGGACTTCAGGAGCGAAAAATCAAAACATTAACCTCACCCATATTTGAACGGAAAAAGATATGAGGCAATTTCCCAAGAAAACAGAAATAACCATTTGTGGGAACCATAAAATAGATTTGTTAGCGTGCATACCTCAGTATCTAGCCTCATACATTCAAGGTCAAGATCCAAATATCGAATGAAAGTAGTTAGAAACAATCGATTACATACCTGGTACAAAAATGCACAAACTGGGTTAGAGACGCTTACAAATTGATTAGCAGCCGTGCACAGGGTGAGGCTCAACCTGGTGATGTAATCTCAGATAAAAAAATAGCATGGGACGGTGGCCGTGGAGTCGTCGCCGTTATCCGGTGACAGAACCCGATGGATCGCCGGTTCGGTGGGCACAAAAAACAATGCGACGAATGTCTCGGCCTCGTGCTTCACATGACCATGGCAATCAACACCAGCAGCACCAGCCAAATGCTTATATGTCGTCGATTGCAAGTTCACTGGGTTTAACTAGCACAAAAGGGACACCGGAGAAGAGACCCAGCTCAGCTCTGAAAGTTTATGTAAGTTGAGCTTATACAGGATTAAAGCTATTTGCACAGAGAATAGGTGATAGATGACTCTGTACGGTATTATGCTGTTGTTGCCAATGGTTACAGATTTTTTTTAAATTTTTTTTTCGTCGTCTGACCTCTTTTTGCTCGAAAAGGAAAAAATGGTTTTGATTTTTTTATTTTATTTTTTTTAGTAAAAATGTTTTCAAAAATTGAATTATGATTAATCATCTTATCAGTGAATTTATTATACCGTAGGCCTACTTATCACTGCTTGTCGGGGTTGTTTTTTGAAGTCTATTTGAAATTATTTTTTTTTTTTAATAATATAATGAAAATGAATTAGGTGTTAGATGGGTTATAAAAGTTACTCTGCAGAGCGGATGCATTTGTAAACAGGGGCAATAAAAAATAGTTTACATTTGGGCACGTTAATTGCAATTAGGGAAGTTCAATTAGAAGTCAAGGCAGTTTGTTTTATGGCTTACTTAACAATTTTAGGGATACAGATATTGCTAAAATAAAACTTTCAGTTATACCTATGAACTAGAACGCTTTACAATAGAGAAACTACTAAATCATTAAAAAAATGGCTACCCAACTCTATTTATGTAGTAGATTTTTATTGCCACTTTTTTCATGTTTAATAATTTTGATAGTTGCAAATCAAGTATTTAATAGTTCTTATCAGGTACCCCTTAAGATAATCCATTAGCACTTACCATTACAAATAGACTGCATTTATTTACAATTCTGTATGCATATTATTTACTCCTAGATAAGATTTAAGCACGTGGTGATTAACGTTATATAAAGGCTGTAAATTCTAATCATAATCAAATAATAATGACATATTGCATCTGACCAGACGAAAAATGATCCTTTTGTGTTTCATAATAGAAATAAATGGTTACTGTATAAATTTTCCAGGGTCTTTAACATAACGGATATCAGTTTGTAATATCTGCAAATTCTTTAATCACTTACATTTTACATTTGATAAATTGCCAAACTCAAAATTAAAGATACTAATATTACAATAATTTCCTTTATGCATTTATATTGATTTCTGACCATTTACAATAAAGTGGATATTTATCAAAGGAAGTCATTCACAAAGAAGAACATATTTGTATCGTAGCTGCCATAGTTACAAAGTAATTCAGGTGATAATTGAGGTAAATAAATGTAATGACCAAATTTGGATAATTACGTAATCAGCCTCAATTGGACAAGTCTAACCTCTCTTACTAATTAAATTAGGATAATTAGTCAATTTAATGGTTCAGATTAAAGCAACTCCGCTCTTTTGTGCGTCCTGACAATATTGCTTTAAAATTGATATCTCACATTAAAAAAATTGTTAATGAAAGAAATGCTTGTTTATCATTTATAATCTGATTAGAATTTATTCTCTTAACACTTACTTAACTTTGTCACAAGTTCCAGAGGGTTGTTGACCTTTTGGACACTCATTACATAACCTTTACAATCTATAGGCAATTATAAAATCCAAAATTCTTCTTTTTTATTTTTGGCGCGTTTAATTAATGCCTTTTCACAATCCGCTATCGTTGACGTAAATTAATTGCACAAAAAACTATCTTGTGATATTTCTGTACCAAAAAAACTAGTTTTCATCCTGTCAAAAAATTATCATGATGATGCCGTTTGATTAATTGGATAAATTAACTAACACAAATAACTTGTTACATCTAAGAAGCCAGAACAAGCTCCACATTTTTTTTTATGTACAAAACAAATCAAGATTAGAATAATAATTTCATTCCTGTTTTAATTTATTTTTAGCCTGCTGATAATGAGAGCGTCGTGGATGCCAATGAACTACACCGATGCCCAACATCGATCGACAATTTGTCAATACTCAGTCAATCTCAACTTCCGCAAGGAAAAATTAGTTTTTGGAAGGAGTTTACGTATGAAGAAGTTGTGAGCTGATAAAATTTTAAATTTTTTTAGTAGTTTTAATTTAAATAAGGAAATTGATTAAGTCCTATTCGAGGCATTATAATTAGGAAGAGTAAAAATGTTAATCCTTTTTAAATCCAGGGACGACCTTATTGCATTGTGAAGACTGATACCCCAATAGAAGAGATTGAACATCTAATGGGGCATGATTGGAAATTAACACTTCCGACAATAGTTCTTGTAGTAATTAGTAGCTTACGTGGTTCACAGGACTGGAAAGGGCACAAGCAATGGAGTTTGTTGCAGAAAGGACTTATTGAGGTTTGTACGATGAATGCTTTGTATATTAAAAGAAACAAGTAACATTTCAGATTAACTTAGTATTTAAATGACTTCTGTATGATTAGTTTAGCCATTGAGTGTTTTGCTGACTAATGAGTAGTTTTATTCATAAAACAATTGCTAAATTAATGATTTGACGGTTCGATTAAGGTTAACGGCAAGAAAAATCATGCTATCCGTTTAGCTTTAAGGTCATGAGATATAAAAGTCTTCAATGTAAGCATAATTTAGTAAATTTTGCAGTGCAGGAATGAATTGTGATTTGTATTACACTCTTCTGTTTGGAAATTTTATTGTAAATTACTTCCTAACTTTGCAGTTAATTAAATTGGATGCCAACAGAAACAGTTGATACATAAATTTAGCCATTCCTTCTATGAATATTTTCATTTCCGTAGAAATCAAATCCCCAAATATTAAATACCGTATCGTCATTTGCAGCCGACCTTAATTAAAGCACCTACTTACAGAAGGCATTAAAAAATTAACCGCACTTAAATAACAACCGCCCCAAAATTACCCTATACATTAAAATTCGAGTGTTGGGTGGGGAAGCATGTAACTATTTTTCTCATCTTATTTTTAGGCAGCTAATACAACTAACATGTGGATATTAACTCATGGAATGAATACCGGTGTTCCTTCAATGATAGGAAATATTATTCGTAAAGAAGAACAAAGGCGCCAAGCGATGAAATGTCATAGACACCCTAAACAGACGGGACCTAAATTCCCCGATTTACATTTAATGGGAATTGTCAACAGTGAATTAACTGCGTGTGAACATCTTTTACAAGGATCAGTAAATATTAAAAATCTAATTTTTTGTTATTATTTAAACACTGAGTTTGTCTTTTTTGAATTACAGAGCAGAGTTCAAATTCAAAATAAAGGATTGGATGACAAGTTTGAATTAAATGCTGACCATTCGCATTTTTTTCTCATTAAAGACCGTACAAAAGATAGTTCTGGTATTAATAGATTTGTTGTAGGATTAGAAAAATTACTTAAAACCAGTGATTCAGCTGATAATGGTCAGTATGCAACTGCAATGAATTTTTTTTTTTTTTGATGTAATTTTATTTTATTTCAGTTGATTCTATAATTGATAGAACACAATTAGGAAAGTTTGAAAATCCTACAATAGGTGGTACAGACATTCCAGTAATTTCGTTAATGATTGGTGGAGGTCATGGTTGTACTACAATGGTATTGGAACAGTTAAGGAATGAAATCCCCGTTGTGGTTATAAAGGGCAGTGGAGGTGCTGCGAATCTATTAGCGTTTGCACATGAAGAAATTAAAGAAAAGTAAATTGGTTAACATATAAATAACTTATGATTTAAAACACATTTTTTTTTAGGTCAAGAGGAGATTGGGATCCAGATTATGTTGAAAATTTTATTAAATCCGAGTTATCAAGAAAAATTGCTAGTAGCTTCCCAAAGTATAGAGACAACAATTTGCAGAGGAATAAATTCAGGGATAAGATTTTGGAGTGCATAAGGCATTCTAATAACGGAAGCCGAGCTTTTCTATCATTTCTAGATATTCATAACCATACTGTAAACTTGGCAGAGTTAAATCAACATTTATTAAGAGCTTTATTCAAAGGTGTTGAAATGAGCTTATGCAATGGAATTTAATGAATGCTTACTTATTTTCCGTATTTTTAGCTACTGTTAGAACTGAAGAATCATCCCACAACTGGTACGAACATTTACAAAAGGATTTGTATCTCACTTTGGATTGGAACAGTCCACATATTGCTTTGTCTGAAGTTTTCCAAAAAAACTCTTCATCAGCATTTAAGTACAAGGTAGATTTAACATATTAAATATACCCTCTAAGCTTTTCAGTATAAATAGTCAAAATTAATGTTTAACCATTAATTCTAGGTTGACAAAAAGATATTTGAAGCAGCATTACTACGATCAAATCGTGAAGAGTTTATTTCCCTTTTCTTAGATCAGGGTTTTCAAGTGCATAAATTTCTAAATGAGAAGAGATTTAAAAGGCTTTTTGAAAAAGCCGAATGTCCGGAATTCTTTCGAACCGTTTGCCTTGAAGGAATGTTAGGATACAGTTTTGTAAGTAATAAAAAATTGATTTAGTAATTTTGTTACTTACATTTTATGTATAAATTTTCAGTCACTGAAGTTGGGCAAGGATTTTGTTCGCAGTGACTTCAATTGGATGATTAAACATTTAACTAAATTACGAAATTTTGTTGATGTCGAAGATTTAAATAACAATGCATTGGGTTTATATTCTGTAATGGAACCAAGAATTGCAGAAAGAAGAGTAAAAATTATTACTCTTTTTAAATGAATGAAAGAAAGGTTGACATAGTTCTTATTTTAACAGGCGCAAACTTTATTAGCGCTGTGGGCCGTGCTTATGAATCGACCAAAATTAGCAAAAGTGTTATGGAGAAGAGCTGATTATCCAATTCATTTAGCGCTTGTCGTAGGATTAATGTATGCCAAACTTGTTGCTTATGTCAGAGAAACACATTTGATAAATGAAATGGAAGAGCGAAGCAAGTAAGCTGTTTAAAATTATTTAAAGCTGTCACCCAATGAGTGAGGGGCTTTCACACATTGTTCATTATTATACAAATAATATAACCTCTAGAAAAGCGATATTTGATAGGCGAAGAGATTTATTCCCTTATGTAGTGCTAATTCAGTTACATGTGAATGTGAGTAAAGGAAGAGCCTTGGTGCAAAACTTTGTATGATTCAATTATGAATGAATGAATATACATATATATAGATGTCTAACCACTTATATCAAGAAATAATGTGTATAGCAAAATGTCCATTAGCTTAAGCAAAACACATGCACCAAAGAATGCACTTGCTTGTAATACAGAATATCCAGCTGTTCTTCTGACCAATCACTGCCCTGTTGAAACTGCTGATTAATTCGATCATTTCTTTTATGGCCTTTAGGGAGCTTAATCAATTTGCAACATTCTTCGTCTTTGCATTTGTTTTGGTGCTTTATTTGGCTCCATACGCAAACTCTACACACTTGTGCTTGAATAGATAAAAAGTAAATTTATTTTGATTCTTTACAATTAATTTACAGAGAATTTGCTGATATGGCTGTGAGTGTTCTAGACATGAGTTTTCTGCAAAACAACTGTCGAGCCTTTGATATCCTAAGTGAACAAATCTCCGATTGGAACTTCAAAACAGCTGTTGAAATCGCAGCCGATGCTCGCAATCGACCTTTCATTGCCCACCCCTGCTGCCAGAAATGGCTTACCAATATGTTCTTCGGTGACATCCGCATCCGGGAGTTAAAATGGGGAACAGTCACTATCCCCGTTTGGATCAAAGTAATTTTATCTGCGTTCTTCATATTTCCAATGTACATTTGGGTGCATTTTAAAACCGGGCAGAAGAGATCTATTATGGGAATATTTGATGATGGCGGTAAAATTTCAAAACAATCTAATGATCTAATAAGCTAAAACTTTTAAAACATTTTGCCTCATAGATTCGGAAGAATGTTCTGATGATGACTCTGACTGTGATACAATTAGTCAACCTCCACTGTCAAGAATGACCAGTAGGGAACAACGACAATCTATTCCCATGTCAGCAATGAACAATAGGTAATGAAATAAACGTTTACATCAATTAATTTTTATTTTTTTCTTCTAAAATTTAACGCTAGGAACAAGGATTTTGAGTGAGTATCTTTTAACCTTTCATATGATTCACAATATATGATCATTAACATTAAATAATACATGAAAAAGGAATGAGTTAGCAACCCATTAAAACTGTATTTGGTATCACAAATGTCAGTCTTGGGCAGAACATTTTTCGTACCTCACGTATTTATCATGATGATGCTTCTAAATTGGTAGTATTGTAAACAAATATATTGGGCACCTTTCTGCAATTGATGCCACTAAAGTTTAGAAATCATTTCATGGTAAAAAAGTTATTTCGTGAATCGTGTATCAAAATCTTAATTTATAAAGTTTATACGAAATTTATTTTGTAAACTGTACATTTTAGCTCAAAATTTTAATTGGAACTTGGCAGAGCATGAATTAAATATGTAAAATCAGTTCGTGCAGTTTACCCTACAACTTTCAGAGATTTGGTTTAACAAATTGCCGTCAAAATGTGCTAGTCACATAATCAGCTATGTTGGGAAGCATGCAGCAGCTATCGTCGCATGTCCCACTAAGACAAATAATATTTGACCAACACGTAAATACTTCCATCTATCAAATAGTGAAGCATTCATATTATAAAATTATTTATTACATTTGTTGTATTATATGCACAAGATTTAACAGAAATTGTTCTAATCTATGGTGAGGTTGACCCGAAGTCTCATTCAGCAGCAAGAGAATAAGCAATTCAGTTTAGAGAGCAGAGTTGAGCTTGAGCATATTGTGAAATGCCATTGTTTCTTTTCATAAAACTAAATTAGCATCAAGATGTTCCGTCTGGAAGACCATCAGTTTGTCTTTATAGACTTTTAAAATTGCTATTAGTAGGTATCGATTGACAAAACCCAACTTTTTAAAACCATCACTTTTTGGTGAGATGACACCTATCGTGAGTAAAAGCCTGTCGCGACTTTTGTGATAGCAGGTATAATAGGATATGTAACCCTTGATATCTAGAGAGAGCTTACACAAGATGCTGGAGTGTGTTTTAACCCTGTAGTATTTTTATAAAGAATATAACTTGTTTTGCACTTTACACTCTTGAGATAAAACGGATATATTCTGTTGAACTTGATACACACACTAAGTATAAATACAAGTATGTTTGATTTTGCAGACCCTTTACCGGTGTAATGATCGGTTTTCGATAATTTTCTGATTCAAGCTTTTTATTTCCCACATTATCGTTTTGTGTTTCAAGCTAAATAAACATAGAGAACAATTTTAAATGTATTCTGAATCATATGGGCCATTATCAATTATATTGCACTTTTTTATTTGCTTTCTTACCACCAAGGCTTATGGACACATATCCGCAGTAAGAAATTGCACGAACACGTTTTATGTGCAAGTTTGTTGTATGTTTTATTTAAACAATAGATTGTATGTTGTAGAATGCATGCTGTGGAGTAATCTTTATTTTGCCTATTTCTTTTTTTTTCTGTTTCATGGTTTGATTCCAAGACCTTATGCATGGTCCAAGTGAGTGTCGTTTTATTTTTTTTGTTTTACAATTTTACATTTACTTTATTAACAATACATTTAGGTTAGACGCAACTGATAATCCAACATTGAAAAAATCAAAGGCAAGGACCTTTGACTGGACTATGTTACCAACTCCAGTTACATTTCTTCAATATTTTCAACCGAAACCACAACCACCTTTTTGGAAAAAAATTTACATCATGTGGAACGCTCCTGTTACTAAATTCTGGACTTACCAAGTAAAGAAATATTAAAGAAAATGTTTAAATTTCTTTTTAAATTTTTATCTTTTCTTTAGATTTTCTACATCTTGTATTTAGGGTTATTCAGTATCGCTGTGTTACAACCTGGTTGTGGCCTAGTATGGCTTGACTTAGCTGTCTGGATATGGACTGCATTGATTTTGATGGAGAATGTTCGGAAAGCTTACATTCAGTTTAGGGTACGTCTGTACACGCAAAATCGAGGTCAAAAATAAATTATTTTATTTCATTTATAGGACTACAGTAGTGTTCCTTTATTGGCAAGTTTGATAGAAATTATTCTGCTGTTTACATTTTTAATGTTGTACATGATTGTGAGGATATTACCTAATACTGACATAGAGATGATATTTCATATTACTTTTATAAGCCCTTACATGGCACGTGTGGTGCTTTGCATTGGACTGTTATATGTTTATTATCGATTTATATGGATTTATTTACCAATAAGTCCAACATTAGGTCCATTACTTTTCAGGATTAAATTAATGGTAGGTAATATGAAAGGTCTGCACGAACATTGGTGATTGCTATAAAGAATGCAATTTAATGAGGAATTTTTTAACTTTTTTTTTTTTCTGCTGCAACTCAATACTTAAACACGTGGCAATAAGTCCCGCTTCACAAGTGGAACCGATTGTTTACAGATTGCGTTGGTAAATTGATGAAGTTATTGACAAATTTTTGTTATCATCATTTTACATTGAGTTGATGAAAGAGCATTCTTTAAAGCTGTCAACGATATTGTTTGCAATTGTTTTTTACCTACACGGGTTATGGGTTATAACTTCTATTTTTATTGCAGGTCACTGTTGACTTTATTCATTTCTTACGCCTTACTTTGCTGTTCATTATCAGTGGAGGAATAGTTATTCACTCAGTTATTTATCCAGATTATCCGATGAACACTGAACTTTTGCGGCGTGTTTTTCATAGGGCCTGGTTTACTTTATTCATCACGCCTTTTACAGATGAACTAGAGGGTTTGAACACCGACACAAATTTCTGCCTAAAGTGAACTAATTTTGTTTTTAAACTTAGGTAACCATGCTCAATGTTTAAACAAGACAATGAGGCCGGAATTGTTGCAGTCTTGTCCATCGGATTTATCAAGTAAATTTTAAAAAAGTATAGTTAATATTCGAGTTTTCATATTAGGTCAGAACAAGTTGGAAATTGTTCTGGTTTTTAATAAACATTAGTTAGAATTTCTACATTATTTGAATTGTGTGTTTAAGTTTACTTATCGAAATTTGTTAACTTGGGTTTGGAAAGCTAAATGGGTACCAGTGAAAGCTAAGTTTTTGAAATCTCTCCCTCCTTTACATTTTCACATTTTGTATTTCAGTTCCTTATAGTTCAAATGTACATGAGTGTTAAGTTCAATTATGAAATTCGCCAAAATATGATCACGCAAGGGTTATGCTAGATAAGGCAATCGTAACCTGCAGCTTTCACCAAGTAAGAATCCTTGACACCGAACAGTAAATCGCTCTAATAAACGGCAACTTGCTACAAGCCTTTGTGATTCAATTATTTCATACAATCTCAATCGCATACAGCAGTTCCGATTTGTGACTGTGCAAACGTATGATCTGACTGTAAGGAACTTTAAATGTGAAAGTGGTGATTTTTTTTTAAAATATTATTTTAAATTTGTAATGAAACTTTTCATTTTTCACAAACTTTATTCTTTGATTAATTAGAATGGAGTGGTGAAGACGGAATAAGACCTGGTAAGTAGAGTCACAACTTCGAGCATTGGAGATCCTTTCTATATTTTTTAACTTATTGCTTTGTTCTATTCCAAGCACTGCACATTAATTTCATTTTTCAGAAAGCATTTGTCCTAAGACTGGTTTTTGGCCTTACTTAATGGTTATTGTATATTTGGTTATTCTCAAATTGATTCTACTCACATTACTTTATGCTTTATTCAGGTAATTTAATCGATGAAGTGCACAAAGGTTTTATTAACTCATAAATTCCTCAAGACTTTTCTTTAACTAATGTTTTTCTATGTTTTGTACGGTCTCCTTTGTCTCTCTGTGTTTTAACCTGCATGTTTTGTAGTTGAAGTCTTCGTTATGTGTGAAATTTGCAGACGTTAGCTGCCCTCATACAGGGTTTGTCCCCTACCTCATGGTGATCCAATACCTAATTATTCTGAAGCTCATCCTTGTTACCCTGTTAACTGCCCTGTACAGGTAAGATTGAATAATATTCCTTGAACTAACCGCTCCATTATCTAAATTAGTGGAATCCTTTTGGTGTTGTGTTTCCATTTCTCTTTCTCTCTTGTGGCAAAATAAACATAAAATTTGTATTGAAGTGAGTTAGAGGAGAACTTACGGAATCATTTTGTTAGGCTAACTTGGAAAAGAGAAGGGCAAAGCTTATTCTTGCTTCAGACACTTGCATGTCATACACGAACTTGCTACAATTTAGGCTTTTATGTAATATCATGTAGTTGTGAGAATAGATGGGAGACTAATTAAATAATGGTATATGGTCAGTGCATAGACCTACATGAGGCATACATGTGCCGCTTGGAATTTTACCACAGTCCCAACACAGAAAATGTGGAACTTGGACTTTGTATTGACCTTTGTCCTTAAATATGTAGGATTTTTCTTTAAAAAATTTCAAAATGTTTGCAATGTCGCCTTTTTCAAGCATATTTAAAGATGGATGAGTCGTAGATGATTATATCAATTCTTCAGTTTATTCTAGATGATTGATGGGAATTTAATGCGGATGAGTGGATATTAAAAGAATTAGTGCCTGGAAAGTGGAGGATTCAAAGTGACGCATTTTACATGCCCTTTATTGTTTATAAACTACTTTTATGACATTGAAGGAAATGGCCGCTACAAGTGGTTTTTACATCCTGCTTCAGACGTACCGTGTTGGTGCTGAAGAGGATGTAGTGGGAGCATATTCGAGCTCATTTCTATTACAAATTTAGTTAATTGCACCACTTGGTTAGGCGGTTCTTGCTGTCGCACATTCAAGAATGGTCATAAGGCAATCGGGGCGGTGTAATGAATTGCCTTAGTGTGAAGAGTTGTTGGTTGACTGGGTTGTCTAAAGGCCGATTGCAGTAGCTACTTCAACAGACAAAAATACATGAAATGAATGGAATAAGACGTAGCATAGTATACATAAAGAAAATGTTTCTAATGTATCTTGGACAAAGAGCAAACACTCTTGTCAATAAATGAGAGGGCTTTTCTCAGACCCACGCAATGTTCGAGCTGTCTTTAGGCTTCTTGTTTAAAGTGAGGGTTGATAATTTAATTTTATTTTACAAAAAAAATCTTGGTTTAGAACGTCATACAGAATTTTGAGTGTAGAAGTGTTCTAAGTATTCTACCTTCGACTGTAGAACAAATTTAGTCCTAATTTTTGAGTTTTTTCTACGTTCTAAAGAGATGAATCAATAACTTCTCTGATTCCACAGGCTACGGTTAATGATCCAGTATTTATTCTGGGTAGGGTTTGCAAGAGTAGGGTTTCCTTTTTAAGGAAAATATAAGCTTTGATTACTGTCTCTCAAAACAAATTACTAAATTGTTAATTAAAATGTATAAGCTGTCATGGCAGTGAACAAAAAAATTTTTTAATGGTGGTGGAAATAAATATCTAACGGAATGAGCCCGCAAACTCCTCTAATAAAAATAAAACTTAAGGAAAACTCCTATACTAGATTTAAAAAAAGAATTAATCTAATAGTTATTAAACATGGTTAACTCTTTACTAAATTATGGTGGAGGACATTTTATAATAAGTCAGGTGGGTCACGATGAAACACGCCGTTAATACAAAATCTTTATTTTACAGTAATACGGCGCAAAGAGCAGCTCAGGACACTGATGCAATTTGGAAATTCCAACGCTACCATTTAGTCTTGGATTTCAATACTCGTTATCGATTGCCCGCGCCATTGAACGCAATCAGCTTTTTAATTTCCATCGTAGACAGAGTGTGCGCAGTTTTCATGTGCCGCTATTGTCGCAAACGCGATGAGCCTGACAAAGCTGAAGAACTGCGGTTACTCCGACTTAAACAAAACGATCACAATTATTGGCGTGCACTGGCAGAGCAGTTTAGTGACCAGGAAAAAGCTAGACAGGAAGAGAAAAATTTGCCTGCAAAACAAATGGAATGGCAAGTCTTGTTTGTTGACATACTATTGCAATATTATTAACACGCTAGATTCAAAAAATGCTCGCCATGTTCTCGGGAGTTAAATTTACGATCAGTAGGAGCACTCAAAAACTGATCGGAACAATGATCGCATATTCCCAAAATTTTATTATGTGTTTAAGGCGAAAACCCAAAACAATGACTTAAATATCAAATTTCATCGCTTGTTGTAATGAATTCTAAGTAGCAAATTTATATGTCATCGTTATGGAACTGGGACATTTTATCACTCAGGCGAGTTAAGTCGTTTATAAATCGTAGAAGGTCAATTATACTCGAGTAGTTATACTCAAGTGCTTTTTAAAACGACTTTTACTCACCCGAATGATAAAACATCACTGCCTTGATGAAACTCAAGACAGGAGAGATGTAATGAGTGAAAGTCATTCATTGGCTAATGTCAATTGTTATTACTTAATGTTATGAACTCAAGCTTGGAATTACACATTGCCTAGGCTCGGCAAAGTTATGAAGTTTTGTCAAGATCAAAATAATTTCGACTCTGGCAAGTGAAGCTTTCACAGCTTTATTGAATGTGAATTTAAATCTTGTCACAAAAGTTAGTCTAAGGAAAGAAACTCAAAGCAGTGAGCGATATCCAAAAGTATTGCTATGCAGTGAGTAAGAACGCTCATACATTGGTTATTTCATTAATTCAAGCTTGGAAATACTTTTCAATAAAGTTATGAAAGTCTACTCGCCAAACGCAAAATCATTTAGCTTTATAAAGTGGTACATTTAAGCTTGAATTCGTTAGACAACTAACAACAATTGGTGCAAAGTGTTGTTTTGAGATGTGCAGAGTAACTGTTAGACCAAAGACAAGTCTTCTACAAAACACACAAACTACTTAATTCGCACGGGTGATAAAACATCGCTGCCTTAGATTCCGGGTAAGGGACTTAATGCGTTCCTTGTTGGCGAGATTTTTTTTGAATGTTTTGAATGTTTTTGAATGGTAAGAATATTTGTTATTGATATTGTGTTACTTTTGCTATTCTTATGCATTTGCTGCTGGTTTGTTGAGTTCATTGCCGCAGCATCAGGATCAAAATGAACTAAGGGTGTGTCTATTATGGAATTATATAGTTGGCAAATTTATGGTTTGGTTCATGATTGTCAATCAAACCTGCGCGTTTAGAGCACAGTGGTAAAAGAGGCTTTTAAATTGTTAGCTGATCCGCATTAAGTAGTAACAAGTAATAAACATGAGAGAACTGCTCCATTCAACTAAACCGATAAGCAGTTTGCCTATCATATACACACACATTTTTTTCACGAATCTTTTATTAAACATGTCTAGTGCCCTATAACATTTTATGCTTATAAAATTCTGTAAGCTGTAAGCTTTTTTGTGCGTATAATGTGACGACTAAGCTCTAACTTTCATTCTGCAGTATGTGGACTATGATGCATGATATTGAACATCACAAGTGGATGTTAAATCAAATGAAAGTCCGTTTTGCGGAACTGGAAAAAATAATGCTGACAAGTAAAATCGCCTTAGAAGAAATAAGGAATGAAATCAGCGAAGAAGAAACTAAAGTTATAAACGCCACAATCCATTCCCTATCACGACATTCTCCCTATCCTGGAACAAGAGTTAAACGTTTCCCATTGGCTGATCGCTATGTACCTTGGGAAGTTCTCTTCAGCATATACGATCCAGTAATGTACAGCAAACCACGCACTGAGTTTAGACAACAAGAGCGTGAATGCGTGGATGAAGATTTACTATCGTAAGTTGTTCAAGACGTTCAATGAACTTTTAAAAAAAATATAAATTCTTTTAACAGGCTGAAAGAAGGTCAAGTTGCACCGACTCTGAAATGGAATTTTGCTTACACAAGTGGTGCTGGCATTACCACTGACAGATGTACTTGGCTTCTTGATGAAAATGGCCAGCCTCTTATTTACAAACTAGACAGTGCCAATTTACCAATGTGAGTTGATGATTTAATGGGGTTGATTCAAAGAAAAGCAGCAGATGCTCCAAAGAGTTCGTTTACTTGCACATCACAAGTACCGTATCGCCGCGATTTGCAGCCGCCTTTGTTTAGGGGCCGCCCTCGTTTTGCCGCCGCAGCTGACCTCGGCTAAAAAAAATTTACCGCCGCGGCTGCAAATCGCGGCGATACGGTATTAGGCATCTCTTTTCCACTTACAGGGAAAAAGGTCGCCATTTTACCCCTTTTGATGCGTTTTGCTTGTCCCATGGTTAACTGCATTTACTATGTGCATCAACTGCAATTTTAGTATATTTTTAAACTTCTGATACGGTAGAAAAAAACATCCAATTTAAAGAGTTTCTACTCCCTTAAGCAGTACTATGAAGATTTCTCTCTTAAAGTTGTACTTTTAACTGCAGTACGAAGTGAGTTACTACGAAATTAGAGTACCTGCACTCCAAAATATGAGTTAAAATAGTTCGAATGGAGTAAAATTACAACTTTTTTTCTATAAGTGAAAGCCTTTGAATAATTATTTAAAAAAATGAATCTCTTGGCGTCGCCACAAGTGTGGATGACATTGATGATCAAATGTACTCAAGTGATATAGAATGTCGAGTCATCAGTTAATTTTGTTAAATTTTATTGGTCATCTCAAAGCTAATGACGTCGGACACTTAAATTCTATTGATTCATAACGCAAACGGAGCACATTCCAAGGGAATTAGTGTTGTTGCAATGGCTTGCAATTTAGAATCCACTCTATGCTATGCTAATTGTGGTTTTTAGTTATGTGGAGCTTTTTTTATTCGCCTTAACTGTGAAATACATTTTATGATTAAGCTATGGTTGTTACATAGATGATACAGGGATTGACTCTTTTGAATCGCAATGACATCATTGCAGTTCGAGATGACTCATAAGCGGGTGTCATTTCTTTACCTAAAAGGCATGTCGACATCAACTGATGTCGACCCTTTGGCTGTAAATCCTTACGATACATTTTCTGTAGGTGATGCAATTAGAATACTTCTAAAAGAACGCCTTCCTGTTTTTGGCAGCTTCATTATTTTTTTTCTTGTTTTGGGATCGAAATGACTGAACAAAAAAAATTACAATGATTCTTTTAAGGCGGGACCATTGCAAAGCTATGTAAGGTAACTCGCAGCAATGACGCAGAACTGTAACTAGTATAATTTTCTCTTTGGCCAATTTAAGAGTCGTGTATAAAAGAAGTAAAAGTAAGACTATAATACGATGCATGTAACTAACTAGAAAAATTATATTACTTGAACTTTGTTGGTGAAGATTACAATTTTTTTTCGTTTTTATATCAGCAGGGTGATCTCTAGAAAAAGAAAATTCTTGCTATGCCGGCTATTGTTTAAAATATGACGGAAGATGACAATTGCTAGTGCTAACGTTTGTAGTTTTGTAGGGCAGCTCTTAAGAAGTAAATTTTTCAAAATAAATTAGAGCTAATACATCACCCAAGTAATAGTGCAGTGTAGTGAGGATAACAGCTAATATTTAAAAAAAAAAGTTTGGGAGGCCCTTCTGTTCAATAGCCAATATTTAATCAGTTATTCATAATTTAAACTTCAACGAACTGCAGTGTACATTGTACATTTTTTTACAGGAATCCTATGGGTCGAACTGGTCTCCGAGGCCGTGGAAGTCTTCACCGCTGGGGTCCTAATCATTGCATATATTTAGTTGTCACTCGATGGCGTCAAGCGGAGGGATTTTTGCAGTCTGTCACTCCACAAGAGGACCATAAGGAACTAGAACTTATTTCAATGATGGATCGCGGAGTATCTCATTTATTAACTCTACCCGGAGTAATTATGTGTTCATTCTAGTATTTTAAGTTTAATAACCAACTGCATGAATGTAGGGTTTTATTATGAATTATGACACCGTATACGAAGTAATTAAGAAGCAATTTTCTACGGAACCGACGTCGGGAAAATGGACTGCAGAAGCTATGCAACAGGTAATGCCATAATTATTTCCTTCGGTGAATTTGTTGGTATCATGACATTCTTCTTCCCGAAGTATTTTGCTCAATATGCCCGTGCACCTGCTGGAGATTTTGTAGATATAGTAGGAGAAGACGCAGAACAGACCAATTTTACATCAGCGATGGTTATGAGAGGTTATTTAGACGATAACCAAAATACGGATAATGCGTGGATCGAAGCTGAAATATGGCATTTTCATTACACATCGTCTCAGTCGTTTGATTCTAATTTGCCTGTAAGATTAGCCTCGGTTTTCAAGGGGCAGTAAACTAACTCAATTTTGTTGTCTGATTGGAAAAATTAATTTATGGTCGTGTGACGCAAACTAATCAGTAAAATTGACTAAAATTTTTGTAGTAATGTGAAATTTGCAGACAATCATTTGAACTAAGTTTAAATTTGTTTACTGTCCCTTTTAGCTTTAAATTTTGAACGTAATATTCAAATTGCTACTTTTATTATTTTTAGTTTCAAGCTCGTTGGAAGAAAATAACATCCAATTTGAGTGCAAAAATGAAGCCGAGTCATGCTGCAATTGTTTTAGAAGTTATTCAAAGACTTGATGCTACAATTGTTATATAATTAGTTACATTTTCCACGATTGCAACTGGATTGCAAAATAGTATACTAATTCTTTGTTTTATGTACATATAACTTTTAATGTATCTTAAGATTGAAAGTGCCTTTTTTGGGAAAGGTCAATTTGCTTATCAATGTTGGTGGTCATAGACACCAGGTCTTAACTGTGTATTTCATAATTTTAACGGGTAAAAACATACAATCTTTACATTGCAAAGTATTGAATTTATTGCAGATCAAACATTTAGTTTCTATTTAATCATTCTAATTTTTAATAATTATCTAAAGTATAATAAAAAATTTATTTATTCTAGAAATATGTTAATTTATGTACTATTAATGAAAATAGAAAAGCAACGAAGGGTTATTGGAGACCTGTTGCACAGGCAAGTTAGTTTACAGACTATCATTTTAAAACTTAACATTAATATTAGCAGTTTTGTTTAGATTACTCTATATTTACCATTTAATATTTAACATATCGCAGCCTAATAATAGTGATATCTTTCTTTCTGCCACAAAATGATTGAGATAACTGCAAAACAATTCCTAAACACTCAGGACATGGCAAAAAAGTACTCGAAAATAATTGAGAAGATAAAAAAAATCGGCCCGAGTTCTTATTTTGCACCATTCTCCAGAAAACAGCCGCAATAAGCGAACTGTTTTATTTTACCAAGATGCTGCTTCCCATAATTGCCAAATTAGGAAATGCTGCATACATTCTTTCAAAAGCAGCAATTGATCCCTTATTTCAAGACTTATTTGGTAAGGCTGCAGCCACTTCAAAAGCAGGAGCAACGTATATTTTTTACAGTTTATGATTCTGAATAACATTATACACATTTTTTTAGCTCAACCTGCATTATTCAGAAACATATCATGAAAACTAATTGAGATGTAATCTGCGCAAAACCCTAAGAAATAACTGAGAATTCCCGTAGCAACAACAGTACGTAGAATAAAATGTCTAAAGTAGGGTACACTGTATATTCTTAATAACATCGTAATTTGCAAAAGCAAGTTAAAAAAGCAAAACTGAGCAACATCCACAAGAATGGTAGCTACCAATTGTAAACTCCTCTACGTGAAGATCCGAATCAATTCATTGCTTAACATAATAAGGAAGAAACTTCCATGCGTAGGACAAAAATGAAACTTCAGGCTGCCTTCCTTTTAGATTTAAATACCATGCTGTACCCCCCCGACACAATAAATGATTTAAAATAGGAATTTAGACAGCCTGCAGTTGTTTGTAGACAACAATAATCACCGGAACTATCATCCCAGCTCAAAATATCATTTTTGATCTGATATAAAAATAACCTGGAACAAGACTGCATACCAAACCGAATAAAAATATACATAAAATTCTCTTAATAACAGGATCTGCAATCACGGACTAGATAATAGCGTGTTTTATTTGTTGTGCAAAATATTTTAATCAAAAAATGGTGTTATTATACATCATCAGTAAAAAAATTTTGAGTTCACATTGGCCACAAAAATAGCACTTCCATTTTTGCAGCAATGATTCATAGTGTGTGTGATTAATTTATTTAAAACATTGTCAAATATTTCTCATAATTTTAGAATCATAGCGATCTTTCTTTCTGCAATTATCTTTGGAAACAAACCGAACTGAATAAAGATCACACTTCTAAAACAGGTTCAATGATTCTACTCTGCCATATTTTTTTTCACCTATAAAAAAATTGTTAAAATAATTTAACCAAAGTTCGAGAAATAATGTATTTACTTGGTGAACAGCCCAGTTCAAAGAAAATAAATTTGTATTATCGTCACTATTAACGAACGGTCTATTCTCAGGCTTAAATTTTTCTGCTTTCGAATTTTCTTGACATAGCTGGTATAATACTCTTGATATTGATATTGGCCATTGAATTATTTCCAATAAGCCATTATTTTGGAAAATGTGATCTGGACATCTCAAATCTTCATAGCCGTCACTTTCGTTTATTGGAGGTCTCATTCCTTTCCACACGAGGTCCGCTAACCAAACTCCACCCAATTTCTGCGCATCAAACAAATAAATGTCGTCAATTCGTAACTGATCACTAGCAATAAGTTTGCCGTCTACATAGACACGATTAGTACTGAAATTAATAATCGGTAAATTATCAAACTGATAAAGACCACAGAGAGCCCCAGTTGTCTTCTCCAGTAGAATAATTTTACCGATACAACCAATGAGAACGTAATCGCCATCATTACGGAAAGTATGTCGATTCATATCAGACGACTTACTTGCCAATTTTGTTAAGTAATTTTCCTGTGCACTGATATCTTTATATTCGGAATTCAATTTCACCGTCGACTGTGTGTTCTGCAGTTTGACTTTCTTTTTATTACTTTTCTTCTTTTTTTGTAATAATTGTGCATTATTTGTGTTTTGATTATCATTTGCCGTCTCGCTGACTCCTTTGCAAAGCATTTGGTGTGCAGAAGGTGTTTCCATTTTAATTTTGCTAGGTAAAAGCTTCTGACGTTCCAAATTGGTTTTCTCTACTTTTGACTTTTTGTTTCCTCGTGGTCGAACTTTATTTTGCCCACCGGCGTTACACGCAGATTCAGAATTTCTTACAATTTGGTTTTTAAGTGGTTGAGATTGTTGACATCGATTTGAATCTGAAATTTGCATGTTTTGACTGTTGTATTCAGAATTTCGTTTTACAACCTTCTTTAGTTTGATCCATTTCTTTTTTTCGCTTTTCTTCTTTAAGTTAATTTCCCCTGTTTGCGGTTTTTTAATATGGCATTTCATTTCAATATTGCTGTCTCTTAATTCCGCAACAACATCAGAAAAAAGTCTAACAGTTAAGGTTTCCAATTTATTTTCTGTCTGTACTATTGCTTTCATTTCTTTTAGGTCGCAATTTTCTCCCTGATTTTTCACTTTCATTGTATTGTTTCTCACGTCCTTACGAGTTGATATA
>JAQGAS010000923.1:0-30204 GCA_034686365.1 Pachymerium ferrugineum | reverse complement strand
AAAGACCTAGCCCCTCTTTTCTTTTAATGCCCCACCAAAAAAACCCTCTTTTTTTTCGGTTTTCTACAAAAAAAAAAACAAAAAAAAGGACCCGTGTGTAAAGTAAAAATACTCCCACAGCACAGCAAGACAAAGCGAAGCCATGATTCTGATGTTCGAGATGAATTTCGAGTCTCCTTTTCTGATTGGTCACACGTGATGAATTTAGATTCGCCGTCTGTAATTAGTTACATCTAAACACGTGATTTCAAATTTTTCGAGATCTGTCGCCACCTACCGACAGTCCACACAAACACATAAAAAAATAAATAAGCAATTTTTATTTTTTACTACATTTGTACGATCGTAGGTTTGACGTGCAGGAAAAATGTAACAAAGCACAATAAAAATATAAGTGAAAATAACCGGTTTATTTATGCTGTCAATGCTTCCATTGATTATATATTCAACTGGGGCTCTTAATTTATTATCAAAAAATATTTCAGCTGTCTGCCTTATCTGTACATTCCGCCAATACGCGTATACGACAGCCCACAGGTACACCTGACAACAAGTTGGAAAAAACACAAAATTTGTTACTGGACATAAACACCCGATACTAGAAAAATAAAAATTAAACCTCCAACAAAAAATGCATTAAAATTTGTTTACATTTAAACACTTTATTCCTCTAGCTAATCCATTCAAAGCCCCAAGATAAAGATACAATATAAGAAAAATTTGCAAAATGAGATATTCAACTATTAAAGTGCCATTATGCTATAAATAAATAAAATTTACGTAGAGTTAAATACCCTTATAATTGTTATTGTAATAACAACAGATGCCAATAAGACAACACAAATTGGAGGAATGAACAACAAACCCAAAAGAGCTTGAGTAATAGATACAAAACCTTCAATAAAATTTCATTTTAAGTTGACAGTTTCAATAAATTTTGTGTTTAATACAGGTCTGGTATCATCTCCCTACTAGTATTCTCTGCTAAAATGTGTACGTTAGGAGATACATGCACTTCTAACAATGTCAAATACTAGTTGTCACCAGCCAGGTGATGTAACTTGCAGTAAAGGAATGGACATGTTCTTATTTAAGAACCAAACCCTGAAACTAGAAAAAAAGTTAAAATAAATTTTTAAAACATTTTATAACTCTCACTGCTGTCATTGCTTCTGTTACATGCATTCCTGTTCTTAAGGGAACACACCACAAGGGAATTTCAAATTTCTAGTACAAAAATTTGGAGCATTCATTATGGCGCCTGGTGAATTAATAGCAGGATCCGGTGACTATTTTAGAAATAATTAAAATTTTAATCGCTGTAAAAATAATTTTTCAATTATCAAAGTTCGCAATTATGACAAAAAATTATTTAAACGTAATTGATAACTCTGTACTAAACGCAACTTCATCGTAGGTAAATTGTACAACTTTGACGTCACACAAGTTGACTGATTTTACAGCACATCACTAATAATGACATCAGAATTTGTAAAACTCATCTAACGTTAAACTACAATTTACTGTTAGTTTAACATTTGAATGCACCACGTATTTCATATAGAAAAATTTTAAAATATAGAAAAATAGTTTTCTGATTTTAATAGTTTTGTTTTACCAAATTCTAACTGGGTCTTGATAAAACCACACTCAACTATAACTGTTTACCGTCTCTATGGAATGAACGAAGTGGACAAGTATAGTAAAAGGTTGGGTTCACAAAAATTACTTTAAGGAAGTACATCTTCAATACTAAAAATGTTAAATTTTGGGATTAAATTTATATTGGTACTGTAATGATGCTTTTATGAGTGTGGCCCTACTACGCTTGCACCTATCGACTGTTCACTCAAAGAACGATTACTACAATGTTGACCAATGACGTCAGTGTAACAAAATGCACAGCGTGTATACCGAACCACTGCTTTTCTACCGTTGGTATCTATAGTAAAATACAAAAGCAATATTTATTACAACTATAATTAAAGGAATACACTTTAAAACACGAAAAATTATTTTCCAAGCATCATAATCAAAAATGTAGCAATAAAATAAACATGCAATTTTATTCAATATCTTCGGGTCGAACAGGATGTTGCAGAGGTATAATCGATTTCTTCTCCACGTCTCTTGATAATGCTTTCCTCATATCAAAAGCATCTTCATCCGGATCACCAGAGTAATACTCCAAAACCCGTCTGTACACGATATAACCCAACTGTTTATACATTTCTATAGCTACTTTATTCGACACCCTCACGAACAGATCGACGAAAAATCCGTGTTTTTTCTCAGAGATTTCTTCCAAACCTGACATCAATTTAGCTGCCAATCCAAGCCGACGATACTCGGGGGCAACTGTCAGGGCAGTTACGTGGCCGTGCCAATTTTCAGCGTGCCCTTCTGCTTTACCCATAATGTAGCCCATGAGGACGCCACCGGAAGATTCAGCTACCTGGAAGTATTCTGGCCAGTGTGCTAAATATTGGAGGTAGAAAGATAAACCATATGTTTCAGTTAGTGGGTCCAAGTTTACGTTGTTGAAACGGAACATGTCGTCGCATGTAAATGGACGTAAAGTGGTCATATTTTGACTGAGTTTGAAGTCAAAATAAACGCTGATGCTTGGTTTTATAAATGGCGGAACAACCGGTCTGTCTAAAACCTGGAGTTTAGTTTTGCGTATTTCTGTTGTGTGGCGCCACCTATCTGACGGTTGCAAAAGTTGAAAACAGAAATGTGTTTAATTACATACTCCTTTCAATCTTGGTTTGATTGGATGTCATTTTGTTATTGGTCAAGAGTTTGTTTTATCAATGTATCAATGTAATTTTTCCAGTTCGAGTTTGTGTTATAATTTCAGTGATTAGAAAAAAGAAAGGGAAAAAAAGTTTGCTGCCCCCTAGCTTAAACCAAGGAGTTGTATGCAACATACAACTCCTTGCTTAAACAAAACCCATGCTAATATTACCAGCCAACGTGGGCTTCAACATGAGCCTTAGCAGGCTTCCACTCTGACGTTCCCAACCTTCTGCTAATTAGCTTCGGTCGAATTTACCCACTCTATCAATCCTCAATTATTTAGTTAACTGAAGTCATAGATATATATACAAGATTTTTATATATATCTATGACAGATACCAATCCACTTTGACAAACGGTCGGGCACGTGATAACGTCAATGCTCATGCGTAACTAAACTCCAATATTTTATTGACAATTTTTATTAAAACTGTAAAAATTGAGAAATTCAACAAATCAGATTCATTTTTGTTGCCGTCTGGCGGCGTCAATAGAAACCTTACCATACGTCATTCAATGGCGTTTATTCTTTGAGCAATTTGAAAAATGATCTTTCCACAATTTTCTATTCTCATCTTATATTCAACTATTATTTGCTGTAAGTTTGTGTTTGGTTTTCTTAACTTTAACTGTTGAATTTGTTTTGTACGTCAGCTGCATCAAAAAAAGTAAATGTTCGATCTGAAGCTGTAATGGCATGCCTACACAAATATTGCCAAATAATTGTATCTCTAGAAGAATGCGTAAAAGAAAAAAACCTGAAGAAATGGGAGGCGTGCAAGTATAAACACCATAATTTAAACAACAAACAGAGTTAACATTAATTTACAGAATTGTATCGGCGTATGCTGACTGCACAAAACGAGCTATTTCTACATTTGGATATTGCTCTGATATTCCAATGGAAAAACAATTTAAAAATTATTTGCTAGGAAATAAAGCCTTTCTAAAAGTTTCTTGTCCAAGTCAAAGTGAATACATTACAAATATACAATTTAATGTTTTTATTAACGTTTGGTTGAATAAATAGAGCAGTATAGCCTTGAATGTGGTACTGCCATGAAAAACGGAATGAAAAAATGTAGTGAAACACACAGGATTCTTTTCCCTTATTTATCCAATACTTTTAATTTTACTTTGTGGACTAAACGGGATTGCGAGTGAGTTGAATTAAGTATATGTTATTTAATTTCTTTTACGTTTTGTGTAGCGACCGTCAAATGTGGGCTCGGTGTGTGTATGACATTATATATGAAGATTGCAATTATGAGGAAGTTGTGTCAGTTAAAAATTGGTTTAAGACGGTTTTCGATTCTTATTATTCTTGTGCACCAATGGCTGACCAATCTGAAATAGTTGATATTGATGAAGATGTTGTTATTGAAAAGTGCATAAATGAAAGCATAGTTGAATCAGGTAATACGACGTATTTGATTTTATATTTTAAACTTATTAGATGATGACATTTTTATGTTATAATCAATCAGAATCAGGTTACAACGGTAATATGATAATTGTATTAATTTTATATTTAAGAATTAAAGTGTTACGAGTGTAACTCGAATGAAACAAGTTGCAAAAGTCAAAGTGATTTGAAGGAGAAAACCTGTGAAAAAGGTGAATTGTGTTGGATCTCATTAAGTACAAGGACAGTAAAAGCCACTGGTATAAAGACGAAAAGTAATTAATTTGTTGTTTACATAATTTGAGCTTAACACTTGTATATGCACAGTACGACAAGAGCACAATTGTATGAAACCTCCGGATCCGCAAGGCTCAACGTATTATTGCCGTCGATTTACAGTTAAGGATGATGTGAATGAGACTGTAGTAAATGAAATTTGCTTTTGTGACCAAAACCTCTGCAATGACATTTTTATGATAAATGCAGCCACTTTAATTCAATTGAATTTTTTTTTTATTTTTTTGGCAATTTTTATTTTCTTCATATTTAACTAATGGTTTCAATTGTTACTGACAAAATTTATGAAAAGTAAAATTATTTAAATTTTTTAAATTAGGTTCTTGAACTTGTTTAATTTGCAATAGTGCAATAGTAAGTTAGTCAATTTCCTTTTTCAAAGGTTCAAATCTTGTTCATTTTTATCAAGTGAAGCTTAAACAAAGCGTTGTTTTAATTGAAACTAAAAGAGTAATAATGTGCATTTAAATTTTTAAAGGTGTGAAATAATTTACATGGAATGAGCGCGACTGGTCGAACTTTGAGCGAAGAACCAAAGTTCGTCAATACATACAATTGTGTCATTATTGAAACTTTCGCAGCGATATGGCCGCATTTTTAGGCGAATTCTGCAAAAAATCTTGGGAATTTTTTTTCGTTTAACATAACGCAATGTTTGTTCTTAGTTTTTTGACTCATGATGCTGGAACAAACTTTTTTAGATTGGACATTACTGATTCAAAAAAACTGTTCAACTGTTAAAAAAAACCTTAAAATTAAACAAATGCATTTTTCAATATTACAGATTACTGAAAACTGATATGTCTTGAATACAACAACTACATAATAATGTATGTATAATAACAGAAGTTTAAAAGAAACGTAAAGTACCCACACAATAAAGAGATTAAATCAGATGCAACAGCCAAACCCACTGCAAATACAGCTAATATTTCTGTAACTCAACATTACCACGTTTTTATCCTGCAACCATTTATCATTTATCTTGACACTGTCAACAGGCCTGGCAGGATTTAATTGATAGTGAAGCGTGCCGCGCGCATGCCCGCCGGCCCAAGGTGAGAGTAACCTGACGTCATCAACTTGTTGTGGGCTGGGTCAACCTGAACTTTCCAACTCTCATCCAACGGAATGCCTAACATTTATTAGAAGGCCTTCCACTTCACCAGTGCAAGTACACACGCAAGAAACAACACTTTTTTATACTCTAAAATCATTAACCTTCAAATTATTCTACACAACCACATGCTCCACATTTCCAACCGCATTTAAAAAAATGGGTGAAAACAGCGGGCATCACAAACTCGTGCTCTCACCAGATGAAAAAGACGCCGAAAAGGAATTCCAAGAGAACGACGCGTGTCTTAAATCAACCCTTCCACGACGGAACGACACTTTCCGAGAAAGAATACAAAACAAGTTTGCTTGTTTAGGTTTAACATGGACGGGACTTTTAATTTTACTCTGTTTCTGCGTTGTTATTCTAATTTTCTTAATTACTATCATAGTACTTGCTGTCAAATTGGCCCTGTACGCAAAATATACTTCCAATATTTGTAAAACGCCCGAATGTTTACGCACGAGTGCAAATATTATACAAATGATGAACCGAGATGTAGAACCATGCGAAGATTTCTTTGAATTTTCCTGCGGCTCATGGATCAGGGACGAGAAAAATGGATACGGTGTAACGACGCGCGGGAAGGAGACCCGAATGGACCAGCATTTAAGAGAGTATTATTCCAGGGTTAGAGAAATACTAAATACGCGAAGCTCGTTGTCTAATGTTACGTCGATTGAATGGAAAATGAAATCTTTTTATGAGTCTTGTATGAATATGGATAATATTGAAGCTGCTAATATTCACCCTTTGAAGAGAATTATTGACCAGCTGTATGGATGGCATGTACTTAGAGATCAAGTCGTTAGTCAGTGGGATAGTAATAACATACTAAGGCGGTTGCATGTTGAGTTTGGAGTGAATCCATTTTTTCGACCGGTTGTGTCGATTGATCGTGTTGCTACTATTAAGGTATTTAAAAAGTTGTTATATTATTAATTTGTGCTTTTTTTTGAAGGTATTTGATAGCTTTGTAATATAATATGAAATTGTAACAGTGAGTAAAGATGAGATGGTTTTTTGCCCTTGAGTGTGAGAGGTTTTTGGCAAGACGCCCAAGGGAAGACGAAAGTGTTTGTGTAACAGTTTATACGAAGTCAATAGTGATGTTGAATTTGTATTTTGAAGTTTTTATTTTAATTTTATAATGTTGATTTAGTAAAATGAAGTTTCTAATTTCAGATAGTACCTTCTGGACTTGGTCTTCCATATAAGAAACTGTACTTCAGACCAACTTTTGATAGGGTAAAGCTAAAATTGTACTTAAACTGATTGAAAGCCCACAGAAAATTTTTAAATAATAGTTATTTCACTGGTTTTTTTTTTTAAGTTTAAGTTTTTTTTTTAAGTTCATTTTTTTTTACTAGGTTGTCGAAGCCTATAAACAGCTGATGCATGACATAGCTGTTAATTTTGGAGCAACTGGACCAACTGCAAAAAAATTTGCTGATGACACCTTTTATTTTGAAAGAAGATTAGCAAGTGTAAGGAAAGTTGATCATCTCTATTGTATTTAGAGAAGAATTTCATTTTATAGTCACTTCTATTTATGGAACAGCATCAGGTTTTAAATCTTGAAATGTTTTTGACAAGTAATTTTTGGTTTACGTAATGTACATATGACTCACTGATCAACTTAGAAAAGATTCCAGTTTTTTTTAAAATTAAGTTTGTTATGGGAAGAACCCTATAAGCAGTTCATACAGCTTTATTCAATAATAATTGTGCTTTGTAACAGTAAATTGCAGTCTGCTGGAGTTTATTTAATTTTTATTGCTTTAAAAATGATTAGTAAGTTATTATAGTCTTGACTATTTGCTTCAGTTACTGCCTAGAACCCAAGAGGAGTCAATGGTTTTATTCAGTCTCACTTATCTTGTAGTAATAAACAGAACTATTTTCAATTAACAGTTCAAAACGTTTTAGATTTACCCAGATGTTGACCACCGTACCCAACTTCGATACCCAGAGGAATTAACAACGGTTTCTGAACTCAATGCTTGGAGTCCTCAAGTAGATAACATCAATAAGTATCAAACTATAAACTTAAAACATGGCATTTTGCATTTTGACAGATTTTTTGGACGGAATACTTAAATTTAGCTTTCCAAGGCTACCCAATTCCAGCAACAGCAAGGATTTATGCCAATAGAACATATTTGAAAGAGGTTTCCAGTTTATTTTCAAGTACAGACGACAGGTAAGTTCTATTCAACCTATTACTAACAAACTAATAAACATTATTCTTTTTTTAGTATTATGAATAACTACATGATCTGGACATTGGTTCGCCATTATACACCTTATTTATCACACAAATTTCAAGTGATATTGGCAAACTTTCAAAAGGCTTTAACCGGTTGTAGTTTAATTTTTCTTTTGTGGAAAAACACTTTTAAACATTATTTAAAATTTCAGGATCGTCAAGAAGTGTCAGTAGATGGGAATTTTGTATTAAAGAAGTGGAAAAACTATTTCCAGTTGGCTTGGGTGCCCTGTATGTTGACACTTACATGCCACAAGATATTATAAAAAATGTAAAAGATGTTTCCAAATTGAAAATTTTGCAGTATTGACGGTTGTTAATTTTCAGGTCCACAGTTATTACGATGAGCTGGTCAAAACACTAGTTGATAGGTTGTACGGTTATGACTGGATGGATGAGAAATCAAGACAAATGACTAGGCAAAAAGTATGCATAAACAAATTTTAGCTTAAGTGTCATATTCAACACTTGCTCATTCACAGATCGAATCACTTTCCCTCTATCAAAAATTCCCAGCGCAAGTTAACAGTACCAAAATGGTCAAACACTATATGAATGTGAAGCTGTTTAGAATATGATGTTTCCTAATTACTAATTTAATTTTTTTTAATTTTAGCTCATTATACTTAAATCAGACTTCTTCCAAAACATTATTAAAGGTGTTGACTTTCAGAACCTTTTAGCAGTGAGATGGTTGAAAGACCAACCTAATTTTACAAATGCAAATAGTCAAGCTAATTTTGATTGGTATGAAATTTGATATTATTTTAAATTTTGCATTATAACATTTTTTATAAAACTGTTTAAAAGGCATAAGTCTCATTATTTCCATCAGCTTGATCCTTATGTCACCCTTTCTAGAAGGCATATGGGTAAATGGTGAAAAGAGCATATTTGTAAAAACTTAATTTGACTGTTTTGTTTTTTTCTAGTAACACCCTTCTATCTCTTGCATGAGCCAATTTTTGATGCCAACCAATTGCCGTAAGTTTATACAGTTGTCCTTTTCGAATTGGTCTGCCCTTTGAATTCAATCTTATCCCAGATAGGAAATAAATTATGCCATTAAATTCAACTTTTTCAGAGGTTTAAATTTCGGATCATTTGGTTGGTTATTAGGAAGAGCGCTTGTACAAGGATTTGAAGACGCAGATATTGTCAACACAAATTGGAGTACATATGAGCTAGTTTGGAAAGAAAAAATTTGATTGTACTAAACTCTATTTCAAGGTAAACCAACGTTCTCACCTTCTTGGTGGACCAATTACACATGGCAAGTATATGAATACCATCAAAAATGTCTTGTAAACGAATACTCAAAATACACTGAGTATAAGGAAGTAAGAATTCTGAAAACTTTTAAGGTAACATTTTTATAACATTTTATTATACAAATAGCATTCAAAGGGCAATATAGAAGAGGTGTACTTTGATCCAAATTCAACAGAAGACGAAAATATGGCTGACATTGGTGGTCTTACACTAGCCTATCACGTAAGCATTTTACTTAAAAAATAAATTATTTTTTTGTAAGATGCCGCTATGCAAATAGGGCTTCATCAATTGGGTGTCTGACCATAATGAAGATAAATTACTTCCAGCGATTGCGGATTATTCAAAAGAACAACTTTTTTTTATAAGTTTTGGACAAGTAAGAACGAGTAATGTGTTTCTAAAATAACACAAAGCGGGCACACTGAACATACTGTAATCATCCACTGGATGAAATGACAAAAAGACATTAACAGTTATATTTTTTTTAAAATCGCCCTTTCTTAATTTATCTTACAAGTTTTTTTTAAATACTTTACTTGTTTAAACATCATTTAAACATCATTTAAACTCATTTACATCTTTCATTTTATAATATATAATTTAAAGTCACTTTTGGTAATACAAAGAAAACACAGACGTGCCTATAAGGGTAAAGAAATAGAAGATTTTAAAGTTTGCATTTCATCCAACGATGGTTATAGTTTTACAGTATTAAACAAATTAACCTTTGAAACAATTCTCTAGAGTCTTTGCTCTGAAAGCAGACCAGAATCCCTTTCAAATGAATTAGATGGGAGTAAATTTTCTCCGAATCGTATAAGGTACATGAAGCTTCTAAATTACAAGTTCTTATCTAATTAAATTATTTCCTCAGAGTGAATGGTGCAGTTTCCCACATTCCAGAATTTTCTGAAGCATTTGATTGCTCATATTCATCTAACATGAATTCTGAACACAAATGTACAACATGGTGATACTTATTACCAATTTTCTTTGCCATAATTGTAATTTTTTAATCCAAGTTCTTAAAATCAGGGAATCATTTATTTGCATAAGCTTTTATATATATGTATATGTTGGCTTTTGGTGTTTTATATATATTTAGATACAGATTTTTCAATTTTTTTGTAACGAGACTTATTTTTCTACAGGCAGTAAAATAATCGTAACAATTTTTGCTGTTATCATTGCGGTTAAATAAGATGAAAAATGAATATGTATAATGTAAGATTACATTCCACAAATAAAAAAGTTTCAAGTTAGCGAATCTTTCAGGAATATTTATCGCTGTGTTTTTTTGTTCTGGAACGTTTTTCATTTACTGAAGAATGAGATGATTTTTCTACGAAAATAAGAAATATAGTCAAGGTGGGATCCTCATTTTATGCTTCACTATTACAAACCGTTTTTGTGCGTATCATGTTTGTAGAAACATGAATTTCTCGTTGTCATTTTCATCCTGCTCTCTGGTTTCTTATTTTGTACCTTAGGTGGAGGTTCATCAATTCCATTTTCCTATTTTATAGACAAATTGTAAAGACTGTAAGCTTTAGCTTGACAATTAGTAAATATACCATTTCTGCTTTTCGTTTGTTTACTACCCTGGTATGTGTCTGAAATGAAAAAGAAAATTTTATAAAGTAGAAACGCTACAGTTTGAATGCCACTATCGGGATAACCATTATTTGGCTGGAAAGTGTAATAATGTAATATTGTGAAGGATTGCTTTGGTCACTTAACACATAATTTAACATAAACTTAGTGAAGCTGTAGTAAAAGGTTTCTCTAAGTTAAAATACTTGAATATACACCAAAACTTGTAACACGATCGTAAATTGCTACTGTGGTAGTGGATTGCAATAGATTATCAATAGGTTCAAATTTTAAATTGGGTATATCACCAAGCTATTAAGAATTGGTTGATCTTATGAAAGCCAGGTCTCAATTTACAAACTTATCATCGACCAACTTAGAAATTTACGAATAGTTACAGGTTTAGTAAAGCAATTGTTGGACATAAAATTTGATTTCCTCGTGTTGTGTCTAAGTAAATGCATGCGTTTATACGCCGTAAGATTCAAGTCAAATGTGCACCAACTCCCTATTAACTTATGAGCTTACATAGAATGCACAGAAAATACTTAAACCTTCAGTTAACATTCTGTGAGCATCTTAGTAGAAATTCGCAAGACTGTGAGGTACACTCTACAAGTCAATACAGATGCATTACTTCATAAACGATATTAATAATACATAAAAGAATTATTTAGATAACATTACTTCTGATTTCGATGCCAACTCATAATAAAAATGTTCAAAATTGCCTTCCAAGATTATTAGACAAATTTAAGATCCTTTTCAAAACAGAAAAAAAATTGCGTAACATTTCCAGCTCTTCTAATGGTACCAATAAAACAAAAATACCATTCAGTACCATTTTAAACTTTTTCCGAACTGAGGACACGTCTGCACCACCCTCCCCCTCTTTTTTAAACAAAAAATCAACCTAATGTAATGTAAATCAGAGGTCACACAAATGTTACACATTTAAACAAGAAAAGTAAAAAGTAATTTTTTTCCATTAGAAAAATCTTGATTCCCCTTAAAACAGCACTGATATTTAAAAATTTTTACATATACATAAAAAGAAAAAAATACCGGTTTTGAAGAATTGTCTCGCTTCACTGAACTAACGGCAGAAAACCCTTTCTCACCCGAAGGTTTTAAAACCTTCCTCGTAACTGTCGCTTCTTCAACAATGTAATGAAACTTATTTTGTTTACTGGGCACACTCCTAATTTCATCTTCCCCACTCTGCCCAGGTTCTTCATTCAACTCGCACTCTTCTCGTGCGTCAACATTCGAACTTTCTCCACCATTTTCCTGAACTTCTTGTTCCTGACAATTGTTCGTCCTCATATCGCACAACCCTCTAATTTGTAGAAACTGTGCTGTCATCATGACTGAAGCCATTCTCTCATTAGGTACATTCATTTCACCTGTATACATAAAATCTAAGAGCAATTGCATGTCAACACTCTCAACGTCTTTAAAAATAATGATTGGATGTGGGCATGGATTCTCCTTGAGTAGTTTTTCAAAGTATGGTGAACATGCTGATAGAATGACTTTGTGAGCTTTTAGGCTTGTATGAGAGCAGGATATAGTAACGTCTACGTAATCTTCTTTTCTCATGTACCCATCTAGGTAAGTTGCCAAAACACTCGTGTGGGTGTTACACTTGACGGACCATGATTGTGTGTCCACCATTGCACGTATCTAAAAATAGAGATTTTGAGTTAATGAAATGGAAATATGAGAAATAGTGTGTTACCAAGACCATGCCAACAAGTAGCAATATTTGCTCAAACTGTGTTCCCGCTATTCGGCGGACATTATGACAGGAAGGTGCGCTAATGTGTACGCATGCGTGTAGAAGCAGCAGGCGTATGTGGTCGAATCGAGTAGTTATAAAAGGTGGTCTATTTGTTAGAAAGTGGAAATAAGTAAAATAGGCGAATAATAAAATTGATTTAGTTTAAATTTTATTTGCTTCGAACTGTTAATCAATTATTAGCTTGATTTTGACGTACTAAAATTGATATTCCGGTGAATTTAATACGAATAAAGCGTGAATGAGCTGTTGAAACCTGAACAACTTGATCGCTCATTTTTTTCCATGGAGTAAAGAGGACGTTTCTCTTATCTTACCTCAACGGCTGGCTTTTTTCTGATGCCGTTTTTTTTTTAATAATAATCTAAAATTTAATAGTAATTAATTTCCAAGCCAAAAAAAAATTGAAAATAAATCTTATTTAGAAACGCAAATTAGATACTTTTATATGATCAAGCAAGTAGTGAAAAGGGAGAACGTTTTCTAATTATTGTAGGATGCTATAGATGAAGCTAATAAGAGAGTACATTGCCACGAAAAATTACAGATGAAATTCGAGGCATATGTGTAGGATTATTACAGGAGGGTGCCCAAAGCCCTGGGGCACCCTGGTAATTTTTTAGCCCCGCGACTTGGTGAAAAACCAATTTTGGTGCCCTTTCTTCCTCATTGCTATTTTTCAATTTTTTTTAACGATTATATTTTTTTACCTATATTTAAAAACCTAATTCCCGGGGTGCGACTGCAACCCCCTCCCCTCGTCTTAAATCTATGACACTGACCGATGAGAGAAAATACTTGCCTGGCTTAAAACTCAATAAAACTAACCTTGCCTGTACCTTCAACAATTCCACATCTCTGTTACTGTTAGCCAAAATTGCCAGATTGGGTAAAAACGTTACATGCAATTTTTAACAGTTAAAATAATGGTCATATCCACAAAACGGAATATGCTCGTTATTACGAATGTATCATACACAACGTGCTAAGTAACATAGGCAACAAAATATTGTATAGGATCAGGGATTCCAATGGAGTGTGGTCATTTGGGTTAGTTTTCTCGAAGACGAAAATAAATAATGGAACAAATGGATCAAGAGGTAATTAAAAGAAATATGCTTTACTGTATTCATAAACCACATTGCCTACTTTTTCGACGAATCTTTTTCAGCCAAATAATAACCGATCGACGAAACCTAAATCGAATGGTAAGGTCTACATAGAACGCCCAACTGAAAGTTTGACTTTAATTTCATTTCAAATATGAAATTGCTAAGACTACTTTTGAAATTAATGGGTGCATGCATATTCAATTTTTTGACTATTTCTGACCTGTAGGCAGTGGTCAAAGCCAGAATAAAAGCAAGCGAAATGGCAAGTTGTCGATTCCAGAAAATGCTGAGGGAAGTATGAGTGGAAGTACTACTGAAACACTACCTTCTTTGTCCTTTGTACGTACTTAAAAAGCTAAAAGTAGTTTAAAATATTTGCTTTAATTTTCGATTGTTTTTAGACTACATCTACTGTGCGCGGAAATGATGACGCTGGTGTTTTTGGCCAGTTGGTCACACACAAACTTCGTCTGTTGAATGTACGCAACGCAATCATGGCGGAGACTGACATTATGCACATCTTGCAGAAGTTTGTGTTAGCCGACTTGGAAGACGACGATCCTGTTTAAATTGAATGTTGATTAAATGAAAGTTTCAATGTTTTTGGATCTGGAAATTTCAGCGTTTGAATAAAAATCTGTGAACTTTTGTAGTAATTCTGTAGAAAACATCATTGCTGCTACTACAAATTCTAAATTAGAAAATTGCATCATTAACTCCTGATAAACCCTTATTCAAGAATGCAAACATCATTTAACCTTAAACTCTTTAAGTGTAGTAAGTCAGTTGGTGCACCCACAGCAAAAAAAGTCGCTATTTCAGTATATTTGAGGAGTTTTGCTGGTCCCACAGTGCGCTCAGCGTTTGGACTCCTTCAACTCTAATTTTAGAATACGCAGATACTCCAATTTCGTCGCAACTTTATATACCGTATAGCAGCTAAACATATTAGTTTATGAAGTAAATCACCACAGTAAGGGAGTAATTATACTACATTAGAAGTTAAAATGTAATAAAATTGTAGTTGAAGTGCACAGCAAAACACCTCGAACGGAGTGTGCCTACAATTCTCTAAAAACACATGTTTACAATTAGTTAGAACTTGATATCGCCAAATTTTATAAAGAAATAAGTATTAAACTTTAGTCATGTTTGGGTGAAATGCTCTGCGTTAACATAGTTTGAGAAAGCGTACATTCTATCCAATTCTGTGCATGGGCATCTTTGAATAGTTTTCATTTTAGTATTTGAAAATAATAAAAGGTGTGAAAATAATTCCTAGTAATAAAGTTCCACTATTTCCTCATTTAAAAATATCTTAGTTTTAATTATTGTCATTTATACATAGTTTGTATAACTTACAATAATTACTCACTAAAACACGTACGTAACAAACCATTTTTGTGGTAACAGCATCTGCCTAATTATTGTGCTACCATTTTCACGCGGAATTAGCTATTCCATTTGATCATAAGCTTGTTTCAGTCCCAGAAAAATTGAAAATGGAACCTAAAATGCAAGAGATCGCTGTAAGAATTATTAATATAGACTTTTGGTACACGATTATGAAATCATTTAGTTACAGGCTATGGATACCGATTCTCAGCCACAAGCCGCTCCAATTCAAAGTATGAATTCATGAAAAATAATCCCAATTCTAGCCAATTTGAAAAGATATTAACACTACAATGAGTTTGAAAATTTATCATTAGAATATACATTCGGAAATTAAAGTAAACACATTTGTCTTGGTTTAAGTTAAAATTGGGAAGTTTATTTAGAAAGTGAAATTGTTTTAGAATTCTATACTACTTCTTTTACTAAAGTTTTGCTCAAAGTTTAACAAATTTTACAATTTTAGAAAGACTGTAGCTTTGTATCTAACCTTTCGAAAAAGTTTTGTTAACAGTTCTGTGAATTTGTAATAACAATTCTGCAAAATTTCGGGAAAAGCAGTGAAATTCTGCATTTTAGTATTTTAATGAACTGTCACCTATATAATCCACTTTGAAAACGGTATGCAATATTGATTCCTCAGTTTTACATTTTTAGAAATTCGGGCAAATTTTTAAAATAACTTAAAAGTTAAGTTGCAGATTTAAAGACTTAAAAAACTTAGGTGAAGTTAAACCAAGACAAATGAAGCGTGATATTACCAGTACAATCTTGATTGATAGCTAAACATGATTACTTCATTTGCATTAACCATAATATCAGCTCTGTATTACAAAAATCTAGCCATTAAGGCAAGCGTGCGGTAATTTTAGTGATTATCAATCACAATCTTTTTTTAACTTCCAATATTATAATTAAAATTTCCCGGGCCAGATCTGCAAAACTTGGCAAAACGCAGTGCAACCGCTGTTATCAAAGCCGAGACCATTGCCTCCATAATGCAGCAATTGGGAATGACGGCCACGAATGGAGTTGGGTATCTGCGTTACGAAAACTCAACAAACGAGGTAAAGCCCCGTATTTAACACAAACATAATAAAAATTATTAAATTTTCTCTTTAATACTAGTCGATTGACTTTCCCGATCAATCCACTGATGATGCCGCAGCATTCGGGCGTTTTGTAGCTGTTAAATTGCGAACGTTGTCTCGACAAATGGCAATGCGTGCTCAAACCGAGATTATAACTATTCTCCAAAAATATGTTTTGATGGAAATGAACGAAGAATGAACTTCTGCAGCTGTTAATTAAATTTTGAAAAATTGTAAATCTAAATTAAATTAAAGAGTAATTATAATCAAAAACTGGATAAAATATCTATATTTTTACACTATACTAAACCATCTTATTTGAATACCGGAATAACAAACTTAACGATTGGTTCGTACAACTATTTATAAGAATCGACTCAATTTCACCTATAAAAAAAATTACAATGAGCAATTTATAGTTAAAAATTTAGACATAAACAAACCACATGTGACGGGCAGCGCGCCTGCATCATCGTGCCTGATTTTGGTGGAATGGATAGCGGCACCTGGTGGCAGAAAGAAAAACTTAAGTCAAATCAAATCGGGGTCGGAGAACTACGTTGGTCGCATGGTCATCTTTCTTTTGTCTAAACCACAAATACGGCACACATTTTAACATCTAAGGAATGACGGACTAATACATTTAAAAACACAAATGGTTTGCAACACTGGGTTTAATAGATAATATTATTTTATTCAATTAATTTCTCATAAGAAATCTTCGCTATGTTATGTAGGCTGTATAAATTATAAAAGAAATTATGGAATGAATTATTATTGTCAATATTATCTAAGCATAATTTAAATTATCTATACGTAATATGATCTTTGTTTATAACAGCGTATGCCACGGTATTAGGGTTATTACCGAGATTGACTTGTTATTGCTATTGCAGGATACATCTCAGGAAGCTAAAGCCCCGCCGCAAAAAGTTATATATTCTAAAGAAAGGGTTCAGTTGAGTACTCAGTTTGGGCCGTATCCTGGAAAGGTTAATTAGAGCTTTAATACTTTGAATTTTTGCTAATAATATAAAGTTCAATTATAGGACGCCATTGAACGAAAATTTAGCGAATGGATGGCATTTGTTCGTAAAGCGAAGATAAGAAGTGAAGCTAATTTAATAGCTTTCGCACGAGATGGGCAAAAATATTTTCGTAGTTGCAAAGTTATTGAACCCTATGAAACGTTTACTGTATGGGATGAAAGCTGTGACGCGAATCCTAGTATATAAATTGACGAAATTGTACTTTTAATTTATGGGTGATTACATATTTCTTTTCAGAAGGCGAACAAATGGTTTCTTCAACATTTTCTAACGGAATATTTAAACAAGGTGAAGATATTGCTAAAACATACGGATGTTCAAACTTTCACTATAATAGTATTGCTACAAATAATTCCAATAATAGTTGCGGTGGGAAGTTTATATCTTTTTTGTGCGGAACGCTGCACATCATCAGAAAGTATTTTTATACAATGAAACTACACATTTGTATAGTAAATTCAGTCTACAACCTTAAGGTGTCCCGTTGATTACGAAAACAGTTATCGTAATAACAATAGTTTGTAGAAACAACATGTTGCCTCTTGTCAATAATATGTCAAACTCTATAATTAAGTTTGCAAAATAATCTAGAATTATTCTGCTACTGTTAGAACGACAAGAACAGTGTAATAACTAGATGTACGCTAGCCAAACAATTCGTTTATGTTTATTTATCGTGTAGTCTTATTCAGCATCATTTTGTGCAAGGAAATACGTATTGATACATTTACGGGTAAATTTTTCACTACTCTGTGAGCAAAAAGGTGTCCAAAACCTGCAGATACGGAATCCTGCTACCAAATTACAGCCACTTAACTAAACCTGAGAAATTTGTTAAAATTGATGACGTGACATTATTAAGATTGCAGAATGCTACCAGGTCAAAATATTTTTTGATTTTGGAGAGGATCCCGTATAAATGTCTGCATAACCTACACAAATCTATATTATTGAGGGAAGGGGTCTGAACAAAACATGGTCCATGGTTCATGCCAGGAAGCTGCAGCCGAGGCTCCAGCCTTGACCATGGAGTATGTTTTGTTCAGACCCTATGGGAAGAACACATTTAGTGAATTTATTTTTTGTTTTGAGGGTGGCAGTTCTGGGACTTATTCTTTCCTAATATTTCCAAGTCAGATTTAGTTCCTATTAAAAAATGATAAGATTAACTCTACAAATAATTAATTTTGTGTGTCTTACAGTTGCCAATGGGGAGTCTCAAATCATAACGGAATTGCTTCAAGAGAAGCGTACACCATCAAAAGACAGAGACAGTAATTAAAAATAAGTAGTATTAGCTCCAATTGCTCTTTCTAATTGCTCTTTCTTTTATTGTTTATGTCATAGCTGTTCATGGAAAACCACAATTTACAATGACATTACGAAAGAAGAAACAACCCAAGCACAAAATGAAATCAAGAATCATCGCCAATTCTTCCCCTGCAAACTCATCAAAATCATTTACAAATTACTCAGAATTGAACATTTCTAACGCATCATCATTAAGTAGTACTTCCGAATGGAACCCAGAAAACTCGTTTTATTCATGTCCAGACTGTGGGGAATCATACGTTTCCATGGCTGGACTAGCACTGCACAGATTACTGCATCTGCAAGACAAGAAATGCGTTACTTGTGGCGATAATCACACGCGGTATGGTAGTCTTCATCAACATTTACAGCTTCATTTAGGAGAAATTTGCGATCAATGCGATAGATATTTTGATAAAGAATTCGATTTGCAACCATCCATTCCACGAATACTGAAAACGCCTCTCTGCCACGAATGCCAATCGTCATTTATTGTCAACGAAGACATTATAATTGCAAAGTCTTTAACTGGGGAAACGACTTGCAATTATTGCGGTAAAGAATACTTATACAAGAAGTCTCTAATGGCTCATCTAAATAAACATAATAGCAAATATTGTTGCCGTATTTGCAGTAGCTCCTTCGGCACTTACAACTCTATGGTACGCCACATAACTGTTCATACAGATTTTAAAGCTTACGAATGCATTAAATGTGGAAGAAGTTTCAAAAGACTGCTGCCATTACAGCAACATGAGAAAATTTGTAAGAAGAAGAAGGCAAATGGGAACAGATCTTTAGATAATACAAATGGAAAGAAAGAAGCAAACGGTTCGTTGAAAATTACGATTCCAAGTCCATTAAGAAAAAATTTGCATAATTTTGTCTCAAGTATAACTCAAAAAGATAGTTCCGATGAAAACAACTCTGTAAGCCTCCTTTTGGTGCCTATGTCTTCCAACTATCTTTTAATGAATCCAATTAAAACTGAACCTGAAGATCCAATAGAAGATATAGAAGAAGTAGTTTCTCCAAGTATTGATATTGAAGAAGGGTTAGGAGCTAGGTTATTATATGTTGCCAATAATGAAACATCATACAATCAGCTTAATACATCATATGATTCGCAAGATGGTTTATCAGCTGATGATGAAGATATCGAAGATTCTGTTCAAGCTGATGATGAAGATATCGAAGATACTGCTTTTATTGATGAAGTTGATGAAACATTTGAACCAGATTTCAATGAATTTCCAAGAATTCAAATAAAGAGGTCTTTAAGCATGCTAGACTGTAGAGTTGAAGTCGATTCACTATTTAGTTGCCCAGACTGTGATAAATTCTTAGCAACTCCTGATGGTTTAGCTATGCACAAACTGTTGCACTTTGTTGGGGTCAAGTGTAGTAAATGCGGAGTTCAGTTTTCACTTGATGCCAAGTTAAAGGAACATCTTGCAAAACATCCAGTAGAGGGAATAAAAAATTGTTTCAAATGTCAAGTGTTATTCTGTGCATTCAGTGGTGTGCAGAATATGGTTACAATTGAAAGCTATTTGTGCAATGAATGCGACAAAGTAGCTAGGTGCGCAAGTAATAGCAGTGAATTTAAATGCTATTGTGGCATTTTTTTCAAAAATGTGGAGGAATTGAATGAACATGCTGAAAATCATCTGAAAGGTGTAGGTACCCAACTCCTTAGAAGTAAAGAATGTACTACAACAGTAGCAAGTTCTAGTAAAACTACTGAACTTGTGAAAAGAAAGCGTACACGAAGTGAATGTAGTACAATAGTAGCAAGTTCTGATAAAACTACTGAACTTAAGAAAAGAAACCGTACACGAAGTGAATGTACTACAACAGTAGCAAGTTCTGATAAAACTACTGAACTTATGAAAAGAAACCGTACACGAAGTGAATGTACTACAACAGTAGCAAGTTCGGGGAAAACTACTGAACTTATGAAAAGAAACCGTACACGAAGTGAATGTACTAGAACAGTAGCAAGTTCGGGGAAAACTACTGAACTTACGAAAAGAAGTGAATGTACTACAACAGTAGCAAGTTCTGATATAACTACTGAACTTATGAAGAGAATGCGTACACGAAGTGTAAGCAAACTACTTGAGGAGTATGCGTTCCATTCAGATAGGCATGGAGAGTGCAATAATGAAGAGAATTCTTCCAAACAGTTAACTGTTAACGTGAAGGGTTGCATAGAAGGAGTACCTAAGGGAAGGCCAAAGAAATCGATAGTGGAGGAAGTGAATGCTTGTTTCTCATATGAATGTGACGAGTGCAGAAGAAGTTTTCAGACTGAAGCTGGTACAGCATTGCATACGCTGTTACATTTTCAGTCGTTTTGCAATGCCTGTGGAAATCTGTTTGAAGAAGATTTTGATTATATGGAAGATAAAGTGTCGACAGTCGGATCGCTCCTTTGTGAAAGTTGTAAAAGAATTGCAAATGTAAGAACTGAATAAAAGCGTTTTCTTTTTCGTTACCCTGATTTTTACCATTATAACTTATGTATTTTATTTCCTTTATAAGCCATGGCTAGTTTAAGAACATGACACGATTATACAGTTCATTCGAATAATTTGGTTTGAACATTTATAACAATAATTAAACAAGATAAATAATACGGAAATTTACAATTTACATCAAATCGAAACCATTGCTTATAATACTAAAATCAAAGTTTCTACATTTGCTAATACTCATGATACGAGTAGAAATTGCAGTATGTGCTGGTAGGTAATTCGTAGGAAGATGTAACCATTGTTGCTGGCATTACCATGAGGAACAGCAGAAAATCATGGTAATACGGCTGCTGAAAGCCTTATTTTGAACCCACTTCTGTGTATACTTAACCAAGAGTCTATAGAAACAACTTTATGTACTCTTGATTTAACTACAAATAAGTGTGCAGTGTTTTCCACTGTGGATAGCCAAGTTAGCTACGTAAAGTAAACAAGAAGTCATTTGTTTGCTATCTTTAGACTAATTACTACATACGTTTGTAGGCTCTAATATAACTTTGGAATTCTATAGAAGAAGTGAAAAAATTTAACCTTAGTCTTTTATTACGTACAGAGTAATATATCTTTGCAGTAACTATTCTGAAGAGATTCTGTTGTATTTTGTGTGGTTTCAGTACAGCTCTTCTGAAGAATTTCTGCATCTCGCAGTTTTAATTGTATTAAACATGCTGCAGAATTTCAGCAGTACTGCTACAAATTCTTATCAATTTTTAATGCTCTAGCTCTTGGCCATAGCAAAGAAAACAAGCTTAAAGAAGCATATACATAATTAAATTTGATCAAACATTTTATCTGTTCACACTGACGTTGCTGTTGCTGTTCCCGTCCGTTGATGCTCTTATAATTTTCAAGGGCAATGGCAACAGCAAGTGTGAACACTTGTGTGAACTTACAATTAGCCTTAGAGGTCTGGACAAAAAACGGATGATTGAACAGAAAGTTTGTGGAATAAAGTACGACGGAAAAGTTTTTTTTTTTTTTTTTTTAGCATTTTGTTTGGGTTACATTTATCTAATAAGATGGGGCATATCCTGTAAGGTTTTTCACTTTTTAAGGCCGAATGTCCTTTCCTGTTTTAATCTAACCTAACCTAATTTTTTAAAGACACTGCAGATTAATTTCCGCCATCCACGGACACGGACTTCCCATTCCACCATTCCTCCTTTCCATTCCGTTGTCCATTTTGTCTTTTGTCCAGCCGTCTGTGACAAAAAGCAAGGTACCCTGCACTTGGTACCTTGATAAAAAAAAATCATTTATTTTGATTATTTAATCAATATAAATTGATATTTAAAATTAAAAAAACAGATGTAATATTTTTTTTGAAATAAAATCTGAAAAATGCTCATAAAAACGAATTTATTCGCCAATGCTTGATTCCCATCTGGTTTTAGCACTACCACGACAAACATCCAGCCTGCTCTGACATGAGTAATCGAACAACACGGATATATAGTTTCGGTTTGGACAAAAAAAAAATTTGAAATGGTAAGTTATTTATAATAACATTTTGTAATTTCAATATTTGTATGATATGGTTCTTAATTTACTAATCTTATGTGAAATTTGTAATAGGTTAATTTGATCAAACTACTTTATTGAAAACTGATAAAAATTTTTTTTAAGGATTTATCTGAAGATTCATCTTTAGAAGAGTTGCCTAGTTTTTTTATCTCCAACCTTCAATACAGCTGGAGAACAGGCATAAGAAAAGATTCCACCAATAAACAGTTAAATTAAACGTTATCGTAATATTTTTGTTATATATTTTGATTTTGATGAAACTAAAAGACCTTTTTTTATAAAGTTATTGACGAAATAGACCTCACGGAATCATCTTAAACCAAAATATTTATTTTATGATTGTTTTTGAATTTGTCATCTATTAATCACTTCAGGTACAGAGTGCAGGGTACCGCAAAACCACGCAAAACGGTACCTTGCTTTTTGTCACAGACCTGCCCAGCCCCTTCTTAGATGGCAGATTTTTTTTTTTTTTTTAACGCTAACAAATTTTTGGACGGAAAAGAGATATCACTAAAATCCTAAATCATAATAGTTGTTTAAATTTTGTTCATCGTAATAGTTCATCATAAGTTGTTTAAATCATTAGTTGTTTAAATTTTCATAGTTGTTTAAATTTTCATGGTTGTTTAAATTTTCATAGTTGTTTAAATTTTCATAGTTGTTTAAATTTTGGTTAACCCTTTATTAATACGTTAGCAGTTTCAAAATTTGCTATTGGGGTGTATCTAAAAATAAAACCGGACTGACCGAGTCGCATTGAACTTATGAAAACCCGATACAACTTTTCATAAATGCTGAAGTACAGTATTTAATAAAAATATTTCAGAAGTAGGTTTATAAATTAATTTTTATCAAAACATACTTATATGAAAATTAAATAACACTCTTCCGTATTTTTTTTCCATTCCTCCAACTGAAACCGGGTTTTATAACTACCACTAATCATGGCCACGTAAAAATGCTTCTTACATATACTTTCCCCATCCTGTATTAAAAATCAAAGCTTCTTCATTATGACCAGCAATAGAACACGATCAACCGTACACCTACCACCTCTAAAAACGCGAAGCAAAGAAAAAACCAACTCAAACACATCACCTACACAAACCAACGATTTTAGCTCTGCGTCGACGTCTTCACTTACCACTCTCCCCGCTGACTACAACCCCCAAGACGAAACCCCCTTGCTTCACCTTGCAGAAAACTCTCCCGTGGTTCGCTTCGATGACAACCAACTATCCCCACGTACATCCGACACAAGTTTCAATCAACTTTCACCCCGATCAGCCGCCGATTTTCTTCTTCAAGAGGTTGTAAGTTTGATAAAATCAACAAAAAACGAAGAAAACTCAAACGACGATAAAAATTTCTTCATTCTGCACCCGAAAATTAAATTACTAGACGAATTAACAGAATGTGCACGCAACCAAATCACCTTGATTCTACTAAGAGACTGCTGTGTCCGGTTGATTGAAGGAAAGAAATTCATTGAACGCTTAAAATATTTATCAAAAGTAGAAAGAAAATATTCAAGAAATTCAGAAAAGAATTCCAGTTTATTGTTAGACGAAGACGAACTGTTGAATTTAGCTGAGAAACTACAAATTCATTCAAAACATTGGTTCTTTATTGAAGGGAGGCTAAAAAGTTGTGAAATTATCAACCCTTTAAGCCGATTAATCAAACAGCAAATTGACTGTTTAAGAAGGAATTTGGAAGATTTAATATTAGAAGGGTTAATAAGAGTGCAAGAGTTGTTACACTTGCTTATAAAATCTTTAGTTCTTCTTGATGCAGCTAGGGAATTTCCAAAGGGTGCTTGGATTGGGTTTGTTAAAGTTTGTGAGAGGTATAATGATGTTTCTATGAAGTTTAGGAACTCTTATGTGGAATATTTTTCTCTGCACAAAGTATTGAGACACATTGCTAAGAATTGTGCTGCTTGTGGTTTAGACTTGTTTTATAATATGTTGACTGAGCCTGTTAAGCAAAGAGATTTTAATTTATCTTGTTGTGTTGAGTGGTTAGGGAAAAATAGTGGTGTTTACCACTATGAATCAAAAAATGGAGCTGGGGAGCCTCATGGAGGTGGACTGAGTCAAAATGTTGTGATTGAGAATGAAGTTGACATTGTGACTAATTTGTTGTTGTGTGTAGGTAACTCAAGTAATTTGATTGCTGAATGTTCAGGTGGAACAAGTGTGGAAGGTGTTATTAGTAATGGGAAGGAGAAGTCAGTGCATTGGGAAGATTTGTCTGCGAAGAATTTGAAACCTTTTTGGATGGATTTTTATGTTAGAGCTTTGAAGATAGAAATTTTAGATAGGTTAGATTTGAGATGGTTTCAGTCATCTAATGAATTGGGGAGTGTTGTGTTTTGGTCGGAGTCCATAAGTTTTGCAGTAATAGATCAAGCGGAGGAGTTTTCGCAGAATGTTGGTAATATCCTTTTACAGTGTCTCTTATGGGTGTGTTATGTCTGACTGGGGAAGTTTTATGGTTGGATATAACATTTCAATAAGGGACTGCAATGTAACCAAATAATTCATTTTGACTATTCCTGATACAGATGCTGTGTATGCAGCTGATATTTTCAAAAAGGCTGCTAGCACATTGAAATTACAAGCAGCTTTGTCAACATGGGATGAAAGTAATTTGTATTCCATCTTATTAACTAATCCTTTCAAAAACTATTGCATTATAGGATTAAGTGCTGCTCTTCCAGTTTGTCTTAACCATCGTTTTCCGCAAGTTCTAACTGCTGAAAATGTAGTAGTCACTCAAGCAGGTTCTGCACTCTCATCTGCTTTGGAGCCTTTACTTGCTCTCTTATCAACTTTTCAACTTAGGGAAGATGGTTAATGCTAACATTAAAATATTTTCCTTTCTGTTACTAACTAATATTGTGTCTCAGATAACCCTTGGTACCTGTCTCAAACTATTATTGTCCCATGTCTGCGTGCTACTCTCAGCTTAGTGTTGCAGTGGTTAGCTAGTAGTACCACACGGTTACTTGCAACGTGGCAGCTTGGGCCGTATCTTCTTATTACCCATAGCGACCTAAAAGTGTGACTTAATTTCAAAAACTTGGCAAAAGTCATACTTGCTAATACTTTTTCTTTAATAACAGAATATAATCGATTTGCTGAAACACTTGTCAACAGTTAATTGCCCGTCATTCATATCATCAATGACTCCAACAACACCGCTAACTGTCAGATTTCATATGTGCCAGATGGCGGAAATGTGGGAAGATATAAATAAAATGAGTTCAGAAATTCAGGTATGATTATTTTAATCGAAATGGTTTGATATTTTATTTGCGGTATAGTTAAACTTACAATTGATTGGTGTGAGTGCACATAACTGGTCCAGGTCAGCCTAATCATACAACGACGAAATTAACTCTAAACTGTTTTGTTTATATAGTGAAATCCGTTTACAACGACGGCCACGGGGCCACAGGTCCTATGGCCAACTTCATCGTTATATCCAGAGTCGTTGTCACCGGCTAAATTACTATCCAAACAAGAGTGAGCCAACCAAATTTGGAAAAAAGTGATCGTTATATCCGGATGGTCGTATTAATTAAGCGAAGTCGTTATAAACGGATTTCACTGTACTTACATCGGGGAAAGTAGCTGGGAAAAAAACGATTACACTCGCACGATTGATGAAACAGTGCTGCCGTGAATAGCTTAAGTCCTTATAATTCTTGTTTAAAATATAAAATATATGTGCATTGTAAATCAGGTTCGGTCTTAACTTAGGTTGGTGCAATCCACTTAAATTAAAACACTTTGAATTAAAAAAAAATTTATAGATGGAAATTTAAGGAGCTATTTAATAGCTATTCTAAGGCGCGCAGTCACTAACTTACATTATGATGTTTTAAATTTAAGTTGTCTATTATTTTTTTAAATAAAAAAATTACATAGGTTCTAATTTTTTGTGGCGCACCTTATTAGATCGAAAATTGTTCTTCTGCCCATTGTAAAAATGGCTTTACTTGAGGTAGTGTAAACGCTGCCTTGCGTTTCCAGTTTAAGTCATACTAACCCATATTTGAAATCACTAATATTTACTTAATATTCACATCCTTTTTTTTTTCTTTAAGAATATAGCTAGTACATCCATAAAAAAATTCTATGACAAGTGCAGCGAAATGTCATCGGAAGCATTTGCTGCGCGAATGCCTGTTGGGAAAATATGGCGAAAAAAATACCGATCTAATGGTAAAACATTTATCAAAATTAATTTGCATTTACAAATAATTTAAATATTTTCTTCAGGTCCTCCAAATACTCACAGTGAATACATAGACAATATAATTGACGCAGTACTAGATCCTGTATTAGAAGGTGTCAAGCATTTAAGTATGCCTGTTCAAATTAGTATCGTATCAATGGCAACGAAAGCTTTTTGTGAATGTTGGATGCTTTACATATGCAAAAATAAAATTAAATTCAGGTTATTAGAACTTATTTAACAAGACTTTGTAGCTTAGTAAGTTTATGATACTTTTCCAGTTTGCATGGTGCATTATTATTCAAACTGGATGTGGTTCATCTATCGTCTTGGCTTAGATCGGTTCCTGAATTATCTGTTGAAGCACAACAAAGTATTCAAGCTTTGGATGTTTTAAGGCGTTTGCACGGTTCTTCTTTACTTCTTACACGGCAGCCAAGGTCTCGACAACGCTTTCGTAAGACCAAAGTGTCTCCAATGACAACTATTGCAGGTTTTGACGAAGTTTTGATTAAGTTTTGACTTGCCTCTACCACATAAAATGTCAAAATTATTAGCAAAATAAACAAGATTAGGTTATAAACATTAACTAATAATTGAGGTTGAGGCAAGGCATTAATGTATAACAGTGTTACAATATTAAGAATTTCGTATTCTTTCTTTGTAGATTTAAATTTAGATGCAACTGTAACTGTGGAAGACTTAAACCCGGACGATTCAGTAACTGATGAAGACTTTGTACCGAATAAGGATGAATGGCTAGCATTGCGAGCTCATGGTAGTTCCTCGAGTTGGCATTCACTTTGGTGCTTATCTCAACATAGGGAGTGACATACTTTGATTTTTTTTAATTTAATCTTTATTTTCTATTTCTCGTAATATAAGGTTGATTGAAGATTTTGATATTTTTAAATGAAGTATTTAATTGTAAAATAATGTAAATGTAAAAATACTTTTTTCTTAGATATTTTTTCAATGTTATCAACTTGTCTTTTGGCTAGCACCTTTCACTTAAAACTTCTGAACAATTTAACATTAGAGGTTGATGCTTTCATTTTTAAAATGTACTTTGTAAATACTTTCATAAAATAAATTTTAAAATGTTGAAACGTTTATAATTGTTCTGCAATTATTTATTTGAAATTGGTGGTTTTAAAAAAAACTGAATAAAATATTACGTACAAGAAAGATACGTTTTTAGTTACAAAATTAAAACCTAGATGGCGCTGCAATCGATTCAGGGATTCAGGCTTCTTTCTACATCAGCTCTTCAGCTTCTGCATTAGCTATGGAATAAAGAACTTCACTGAAAATTAAATTTAATATAAATTTGCAAATTTTTATATACAGTAACTTAAATGTAAAAAAGAAAAGGAATCAGGCTTAAATGTAAAAAGAATACTATAACAGTGTAAAGGTTATGGGCTAATAAGTAGTCACAGGTCTTACAGTTATATTTGACTCAAAACTAAACACAGACTTGACATTAAAATGTGTAAATTCGTCGTCCAGTTGTAAGAATAAATAAATTTTCCGTTCAACTTTCTGAACTGCCATAAGGATGTCAATAGTACGTATTAGTCTGTTGAAGTCCTCCAAACATGCTTTGTCCCATCTAGAAAAAAGTATATAAATAGTATATAAATTGAAATGCCCATGTTATTAATTTTGCTTTTATGTACGTTTTTTTAAAGCCAATTTTGGGCGAATAACTTTAAATTACATTTAAACGTCTAATTGGGGCTGTTTAAAAGCCAATTTTCACATTTTTACCCACAATTAGTTTTCGAATCCACCTGCTGTAAAGTGTTGAGAAACTACTTTGTGTTCAAATTTTGATTTGTCAATGTCAAAAAATTCACCGCCCTTTAATTTTTATTGTAGAAATTTGCATGGTCATATTCGAACTCGGTCACTATCCTCAACTTGATTAATCAATTCTACCTGAAGCAAGTCATGGACAAATTCACAATTGCCGATTTGTAAATTTTTTATGGTAGTTAAAGGTGCATGTAGATTAAAGGTTGCACTATGACGGGACTCGACTGTATTTGACGGGACTGACTGATTATTGCGGGAGCCTGAATTGAAAGACTCGCAACAAGATGGGCAACTCTGACAACTCATCTAGCACTTACCGACATCTAGCGGCCACAACAATACTAACTTCGAGCAGCCAAAAATTCAGATTACTGAAGATGTTAGACTCTTTATTAACAAATTAATAGAAACAACGTTTTATAAAATATTATATGTTTCAACACAATTTAGATTATTTAAAAATTTTAAATCATATTTAATTTCAAAAAAATTATAATTAAATTATTAAATTAATAACTCAATAATAGATCAAATTATAAACACACTTTCAACAATTTTTTTTTGTTTTCTAAATATTTTTGTCATTTATATCACAAACTTAAAATTTAAAAAAAATTCAAGTAAAATAATATATAAAACCAAAATATTCAGTCATAACATTTAGTAATCGCGCTCTACCACCAGCCGCCCAACATTGACTTAAAGCAGGGGAGGAGGCGAACTGCCACGTACGGTAGTTGGAGAGTTAATTGACTTTTAAATGTTTGTAAATCACTGGCTCTAGCACTGGTTCCGTGCAGGGTGGACGATGCTGATAGGGGCGGGAGTAGCGTATTGGAAAAAGAGCGGCAAATGTAGGAGATGCCAACAAACCTTAATAGGCGTCCTTCGATCGGAACGACTTTAGTGTGTGTGGGCCAGTTTCCAAAACTAATCTGTGCTGGTCGTAATATCCCCGTCCTCCTCCAGCTCCCGATAAGCCTATTTGATGTTAGAGAGGGGGCAACACCAACTACGATAAAATTTCTTCGCCCTTCCTTCTCCATTGAAATATTTTCACCTGGGCGAGTGAGATAGGCCTTATCTTATTTCTCACACGGACCGTTCGAAACTTTGAGAGAAACAACCATGGATGATAGTATTTTTTTTATTTTTTATTATCATAGGGTAGAAACAAGAAACGACAGATGCAATTTTATGTTATTCTCTATCACTTTTATTTGTTTACTTCTGATTTTTTTAATACAATTTAAAAATTAATTAAACTCATTTATTTGAGAATGAATCAATGCTTTTAAAACAGTCATTGTACAAATTACACTATTGAATGCCCTAACACATTTCATGAACAACACGAGGTAGTCGTACATCTTTTTATGAAGGACTCTTATGGTCAATCTGCATAATTCGATAGTAAATGGTGTTGAGTACACCACATACCAAAAATAGATTTTCTATTGGTGTGCGCCATAAAACTAAATTTACATAACATACATGCATACATACATACATACATACATACATGCATACATACATACATAAACTACATAT
>JAQGAS010000922.1:0-30206 GCA_034686365.1 Pachymerium ferrugineum | reverse complement strand
CCTTGTTTCTTGGGTCGTGGAGTGATAGACACGGGAGAAAATTGGCAATAATTCTTCCTCTTTTTGGTTTGCTACTCAGTACCACAGCTAATTTAGTATTTGCGTATTACATTGATTTGCCTCCAAGATATTCACTTATAAGTGCCGTATTTTATGGCCTAAGTGGAGGTATGGTAGCAATGATGTTAGGCGTTTTTAGTTACATCAGTGATATTACAACAACTAAGAACAGGACAAAAAGAATTGCGTTGGCTGATGCAGCTTTGGGTATTTCTTTACCTATTGGCATGATTTTTAGTGCGTTGATTCAGAAAGAATGGGGTTATATTCCTGTATATGCGTCAAGTATGTTTATCTTAAGCGTAGGACTTGTGTATTCTATATTCGTGTTACCAGAAAGTGTACAGTCTCCAATAGGCACTACAAAATGCGATATTTTCAAAGACATGTTTAATGTGAAAAATGTGATAGACAATGTAAGAGTGTGTTTTAAGAAGAGGAAAGGGAATAGTAGGATTTACCTCAGCTTATTGCTTCTATGTACGGTTGTTCTTTTGATGCCCTTAATGGGTAAGTCTGGAAAATATGTAAAAAATGATGAATGTGTGATTATCTCATCTCTTTTTTAGGCGAGTCAGGTATAATGTTATTATTCGTCCAGATAAAATTTGGTTGGACTCAATCGGATTTGAGCATCTATAATTCATACGCAATTGGCATAACTATTATAGGCACTATAATAATATTTAAATTTCTTCTTTCAAAATATAAATTGCCTGACATGGTATTGGGAGTTATAGGGCTTTGTGGGACAGTTCTAAAAGATGTTATAATATCTATAAGCTTTGCTTCTTGGATGTTATACTTCGGTGAGTTCTGTGTGTTCGTTAAGAATTCAACGTCCTGTTAACAAATTTTTATTTTATAGCTGCGTCAGTTTCTTTTTTTCAATTTCTTGCAATGCCAACGATTCGGTCATTCATGTCCAAGTTAGTGGACAAAGAGGAAATTGGTATTTATATTTTTTATACGTCGAACTAAATGAATGTTTTTCTAATGGATTAGGAATTTAGGAAAATTGTTCGCTGTTATATCCTCTGTGGAAGCTATTGTACCTATTTTATCCAGTATTGCCTATACGCGATTATATCAAGAGTCAAAAGAGGACTTTCCAGGAGCTGTTTATCTTCTATCTGCTAGTTTGATGGCTATTCCATTAATATCTTTCAGGTAAAAACAGTCAACGGGGTTATTTAAGGCTGACATTTAACATTTGTTGAAAATATCTTTTCTATTTTACAGTTGGATTCATTTTAATATAAAGAAGCTTGATAAATACAATCAAATAAGAGAAGCCCATAGAATAAATACGGGCACTTACGGGTCAACAAACAATATTGCAGCTTGTTAAGACAGATAAGTAGAATTATTAGATAAAACACAAATTTCAATACGTCATGAAAGAAATGATAAAAAAGATATATTTTATTTAAAAAAATTTATCAATACAATAATTATTTTATTGATATAGTGAAAGTCCAAAAAATTCTGGATGAAATAAGTATTATGTACAAATACAAATGATAATTCACACCTGCTAATAAATTCAAATGGCAGTCACATTTCTGAGAAACCTTTCAGGGATTTCCTCTCTTATCTTACTCATAAAAAACGTTTCATTAGATCACCAAGTCTGACCAATCAGAAACCACTTAGTTATTGCAACCGGATCCTACTTATCATAATTAATTTGTTTGGATGGGTATTATATAGGTGTATGGTTTATCTTAAGTAGTGTGAAAATTCAATAATAATAGTACTGTACTGTGATATGAGATTGCTAGACGCTTTCGGATTTAACAGGTTATTTCTCAGTCGTAAACACTTTACCTTAAGTACCGAAGGTGTGGCGGGAAACGATCATTTAAAGGCTCATAGTTCAGCTCTGCTTAACTCGGGATGGCTGACGAAGAAAATCGAAACTGCTCTGCCATCAAGAATTTTTTAAAAACAATTACAATTGAACCAGTGCTTTTTCTAGCAACTTTAGCATGGGCTTTACAAGCACATACGATTCAAACATTGAGTCTCTACAGAGTGTGCCATGTAACATTGAATTATACCCGAGATGTGTGTACATCACTTAAAAACAAAACTATAGAAAAAGAAGTAAGTTATTATTTTTTTCTAAGGTAAATACTAAGAATATATTTAAAAAAGGTTTTTTTGTAGGTTCAAGAAGTGGAGATGAATCTAAGTCTCTATCGTGGATACATCGAAACTATTCCAAGTTTAGTGATGGCGTTGATATTAGGTGCATGGAGTGACACCCATGGAAGAAAAATGCCTATGTTGGTATCCAAAATTGGTTTTATGCTTGCCACAGGGAGTTTGCTCGTAGTGTCTTTGTTCGATGATTGGCCGCCTGAAACTCTCTTTGTGTCTGCGGCAATTGCCGGGATGACTGGAGCAGATAGATCTTTCTCAGCTGCTGCTTCAAGTTACATAGCAGATGTGGCAAGCGAAGAATGGCGAACGTCTAGATTTGGTTTTATGAATTTGGCAAGGTTCATTTCGTTTCCATTGGGTTCTGCTCTTGCAGGCTATGCACAGATACATTGGGAAACTTGGATAATATTTACCATAGCTTTAATTGTCCGAGTTATAGCTTTCATCTACCTGGTTTTTAGAGTTAAAGCGGTAATTCCTTCTCGTACTGGCAGAGAGATGGAAGTGAACACAGGGGTTTCGTTTAAAAGACGCCTAAAAGAAATTTGTAATTGGAGAAATGTTGGGGAATATTTTAAAGTGCTTTTTAGACCAAGAAGGGGTCATTATCGTTTATGGCTTTTATTAGTTATTACCGCTAATTGGTTTCAAAGTATACCAGGTGAAGGTAAGTTGTAATTTTTTTCCCCAAATTTATTGATATTTGTTTTTTTTTTGTCTCATATTTTAGGAGAAGGATATGTTGCATTGAAGTTTTTCCGTTTAAGGTTTTCGTGGCAACAGGATATGTACGGTTACTATTCAGGTGTCGGCACATTTCTAGTTTGCATTGGTAAGGTGTATAAAAGAATTTATTAACTTATGTAACCGATAAAACTAATTTTTTATCTATTTTTTAGGACTCGCAATATTTTTGCCCTTATTGAGCAATAAGTTTCATTTTTCTGATCCAGCAATTGAGTTGATTGGAAATATATCGACCATTGTAAATCCTCTTATAATAGCATTTAGCACTCATTCTTGGATTCCATGGGCAGGTATTATGCATCAAGTGTTTGGTTTTTATTTTACATTTTTACATGAAAGCACTTTTGTGAACAATAACGTGGAATCGTATTACAATTTTTCAGCTCTGTCCTTAACGACTTTCTATTCATTCGTCTTTCCGGCAATGCGCTCATTCGCGTCCAAATTGACAGACCCAGTTGAATACGGTATAGAAGAAGATGGAATTTATCAAAATTATTTTTTAATATTAATAGAAATTGTTTTTTAACCAGGAAAGCTGTTTACCATTAAAGTAGTCAGTGAGGGTTTAATAACATTATTTGCTGGGACCATATACACGGAACTGTATGAAAACACCCTTAAAACTTTTTCAGGCGCGATTTTTCTTTTAACTGCAGCATTTTGTAGTATTTCAGCGATCATTTTTTGGTAAGTAAAACTAGTTTTTTTTTTCATTACCTACCATTATTTTTTAATTTTGGCAGTGTAATATTGGTTGATGTTAAAAGAAACTCGCAGTACACCATGATAGATGAGTCGTCAGAAAGTAGCTCACCAGATGCTATTAGCACGTAAAGAAAATCTTGAGTAAATTGAATTCGTTCAATCGGTTTTTAGTTTCGTTTTCAAAACAATTATCTACAATATTACTCAGATATTTTTTTAGTTAAAATTTGTAAATTCTCTGTGGGTGCATTTCAATTGAACATTCACGTGACCGCTTTTATTTTTTGTACTGAATATCGTTCATCCTGTGTATTTATAATCCATTATATTATATTATATAAGCAAAGACTTGCACTACATCGCATGATAATTCATTTCATTCAATCTTCTCCTTTTCATGCCTACTGAAATGAAAATGGTGGAAGATAAAATGGAAAGCCAGAACAACAATATTGAAAATACGTTGTCTTCTTCAATTCCCAATCAATCTGCTGATTCAAAAGATGAACCAATTATCAGGTTTAAGCGGCTTCTAGGGACTGTTACTTTAGAGCCTATAGTATTTATATTATCACTGGCGATGAACATGATAGGTTTATCCATGAGCAGCCTTGCAATGTTTAAAATTTGCCGAGTGAACTTTAACATTGACGCTGTTACATGTCATAACTTAACAAATAACAAATCACTTGAAGCTGAAGTACAGAAAGTGGCCACCACTTACCAGATTTACGACGGGGCAATAGAAACTGTTCCTGCTTTAATTTGTGTAATCTTTTTAGGACCTTGGAGTGATAAATTCGGCAGAAAGGTAAGTTTGATATCAATATCTAGTTATCACATTTTACAGTATATTAATTCAGTTACCCCTAGTTTTGTCATTAACAACATTGACTGCCGCATTAATAGTACCAATCTTGGTCGCTGCTATTGAAGAATCGTCTCCTCTTATTCTTTTGCTTATGCCTGCAATTATGAGTTTGTCCGGTGGTTCCGCAGGTGCATTAGTCATTTTTAATTCTTTTATCAGCGATATTACCGATGAAAAAACTAGAACTATTCGTTTGGGTGTAATTAGTGCCGTTGGTTACCTTGGAATTTTAATTGGAACGATTTCTGCTGGGTACATTCTAACAGCACTTGGATATATAGAAGTTTTTTCGTTGGGATTGTTTCTTGCCGTTTTGGCATTAGTATATTGCATCTTTGTTATTAAAGGTAAAGTGGATTGTGCAATATTTAACTTTCCATAAAAATAAAAAAACATTCATTGATTACAGAAACTCTCCCAAATCGTGACAGTTCATCGCCCAAGAGTTCTTTAAAAGACTTTTTTAATATAAAAAATCTTCGTGAGAGTTTCAGAACTTGTATTAAAGAAAGACCTAATAATAAACGAAAACATTTTTGGTTATTAGCAATTTGCAAATGGCTGGCACTGCTTGGAAACGCTGGTATGTAGTTGCAATAAATGTTGCGATTTTATTGATTAATTTTAAAACAGGTCGTATGCACTACCTCTACGCTAGATTAATGTTTCAATGGTCTGATCAGATGTTCAGTTACTACTCTGCGTTTGTTGTTGCTGTTGATTTTTCAGGTAAATTTACGATTACATTTAGTTGAAATATGCTTATTGTTGATATTAATTCTAGCTTCTGTGCTACTTCTTCCATTTTTGAAGAAATTCGTAAAAATATGCGATGCCCATTTATTCTTATTGGGGCTTTGTGGGTATGTCGTTTGGGACATTATAGTGGGATACAGCACTGCAGGATGGATGTTATTTGCAGGTAAGCTCACTTTTGAATCCAGGGCTAAGAGAAATTGATTTTTTTTTTTTTTTTAAATGTAGCGTCCTTGATCTTAGTGGATGAATTCGTGTTTGCGCCGGTAGGTTCTTTATTAACCCAGTGTGTAGAAGCAGACGAAGTTGGTAAGTTGTGTTATATATATGGTCTGTTTTAAATAATACGTTTTTTATTTTTTTGAAGGAAAAATATTTTCTGTATTAGCAGTATTCGACAGTTTAATAACAATTCTTAACCCTATGTTGTTCAGTAAAATATACAATGCAACAAACACAGATCCTAAAACGGCTGGAACAGTTTATCTAGTCAGTGCTGCCGTTTACGTTGTAATCATTTTGCTTATGTGGTATAATAATTGTTGAACGCATATGCCGTGTGAACGTGGTACTTCAACGAAAACTTGTTATTTCAGTTACGTGATTCATGACATGTGGCTAACCAATAAACATTTAGATCAGCCTCCTGATCAATCAATTGATCAACAAACAACTCAAGATTCTAGCGACAAAGTAGTTGTTTCGGAATTTCACAACCCATGTTTTAACGAGCAGTTGTAAATAATAAATACCTCTTCTTATTTAATAATCTTTTTCATCGAGACTAATTTAATTTATAAAATAACAGTTTTTTTATGCAATATATTTTTTAATGAATTTTAATCGCTGTCACCAGGAGGCAGTCAGAATGACTTATCGTCATTTAAAACTTAAGTGATCAACAAGGGCACCCAAAAAAAGAGTGTCAATCCAAGCTTTATTAAAGAGATAAATGTTGGCTCAATGACAGTACAATAGAGCCTTAGTTCAACGGAACCAACATGTCTAACTCTAACTCAGCTACAAATCCACCAGAGAAAACTACCTCACTTTTCCGTCGGGCATTAGCATCAACGACTTTAGAGCCAGTTATATTTTTATTATCTTTTTCCTCCGTTATGGTTGAATTGTACATCGGAAGCTTAACAGTTAACAAAATATGCAGAATTACATTTAACCACGATGCGCGAACCTGCAACAACTTGACCGCATTTCCCCATCTGGAAGCTGAGGTACAGAAAGTAGCGTCTACTTTCGCCTTATATTTTTCTCTAGTAGAAACTATTCCTTGTCTTATATTCGTCACGTTATTGGGACCATGGAGTGACCGACACGGAAGAAAGGTCTGTCTTAGTTTGAAGCACAAATTTAAAACATTTCCTGTTGAAATTTTTCGTTACAGTTGCCAATGGTTATATCATTATCTACTTACACGGCGTCTGTTTTAATTCCTCTAGCCCTCGCTGAATTTGAACGGTTGCCACCACATTTTTTACTTGTGAGGCCTGTCATTACAAGTTTATCTGGGGGTTTTGCAAGCATAACTGTCACGTTTATTGGATATATATCTGATACAACTGACGTAAAAACGCGAACAATTCGAATGGGGTTCATGAATGGAGCTTGGTATCTTGGAACTCCTCTTGGATCTTTTCTTGCCGGAGTTCTTTTAAAAAATTGGGGTTACGCATGCGTTTTCAGCGTGGGAATCATTATTCTTTTATCGTGTGTATTATATACAGTCATTATGATCAAAGGTAATTATTGGATAGGGTAAGCTAGTTGACCTTGCATAACTTAAAAATGAAGCTAGAGGTTAATTTGTAGAGTCATTTCCGTTGTTTGTTACAGATGTACCAAGACCATTGACAAATACGAAATTAAATTCTAAAAGTATTTGCAAAGATTTTTTTAATTTGCAAAATACAAAAGACAGTTTCAATACTTTACTCAAAAAAAGGCCAGAGAAAAAAAGACTTCATTTAATATTATTAACCATATGTAGATGTGGTATAATTTTAACATTCATTGGTCAGTTGTTGCTTTGTAATTAAATTGAACTCTATTAACTTCTTTGTAATTTAGGAGAAAGCAGCGTTTATTATTTATATACCCGTTTAAAATACGAATGGTCTGACACTATGTTCAGCTATAATGTCACTTCAACGTCCATTATCTGTTTTTTCTGTAAGTAATTTTCCCATTTATATTTAGCTCATCGTGTGTATTTATTAATCAATTGGTGAAAAAAATTTTTTTTCAGCTTCCGTAGTTCTCATGCCATTTCTCATAAAATATGGAGGGGTTAAAGATACAGGTTTATTCATTATGGGTATCTCTGGATGTTTTGTAGTTGACATCATTATAGCTTTCAGCACAGCTGGATGGATGTTATTTGTTTGTAAAACTATTTTCTCATTTAATTTTTTAATTCTGTATTGTTCATTTGTCTTTTTAACTTTTTAGCTCCTTTAATATTAGTTCACGAATACGTATTTTCCCCAATGCGTTCAATGCTCATCCACTGTGTTGAAGAAGACGAAGTTGGTGAGAGTTAAATAACAAATTTAAAAAGCACCAATTTAAAGTTCTTCAAAATGTAGGTAAATTATTTGCCATTTTATCTGTTGTCGAATGTGGGATTCCGATAATGTCAGGGGCATTATATAGTCAAATTTATAACGCCACCCATGACGAATTTCCTGGTGCAATTTTTTTGGTTAGTTGTGGAATTTACGCAATAATTTTGTCGATTATGCTGTAAGTACATTATATCTGCCAGTTAAAGATAAGCTTCACTGCACGTCATTGGAATTTTTCTTTTCAGATGGATCGCGTGGGATGAATGGAAAAATAAAAGATGTGAATGCATAGAAAATAAAACCTCAGGAGAAACTGCTATCACGTGTAAACAGTGCAATTCTGAAATTCAAACCGAATCTGGACATTTAAGATTAATGAGAGTTCGTAGCTCTATTTCACGTTAATTTTATAATTCGGTTTTTTAAAAAATCACTTTATTCGTCAATTTTAATTTAATCCAAAAACCAGTTTTTTACAAATTTATTTAAATAGGTTGACACACACACGGACTGCTAGTAGATACAGAGTTCAATGACCTAAGGGGTTTGAAATGTAGCACATAATGAAAGGGGGAAAAAAAAGTCTGTTTGGTTTTAAAAAAATTTGATACTTATAAACAAAGTAATCTAAAACTGGAATAAAAGAATTGATGATCCGATAGCTATACCTATATTTTAGATTTTAGCGTTTGATATTACAACAGGAAAAGCGGTAAAATTTGTTACTTCCTAGCAACTTCCCGTGTATGCAACTAAACGTAGCTTCAAATTTGTCTTTACTCAACACATTCGACTTACGAAACGACACAACCATACATGTGACCTAAATGAATTTTTATTGGAGTACAACCGACACTAACTAAATACAAAAGAAATGTATTCACTCATTCCATTGACCAGACGCTAGATGGAGCGGAAGGCAAGAACAAAAAAAAAACTCACCAAATGGAAAAAGAGAATTTCACCGCTCACATTTAATCACCTACTTTACATTTACAAACACGTAAATGTCCAGCACCGAAAAACCTTCTCCGGGCGCAGGGGATGCAGAAAAGCGGCCGAAGGAAGATAAGGATATCTGCAAATGGATCCTAAGTGGGATTTCAAATATTACTGTCGAGCCTATGATGTTTCTTCACGCCGCTTCAATGATGATGATGTTCATTATCGCCCAAAGTCTTAAGATATACAAAATTTGTAGAGGAATTTTTGAGTATGACATAGAGACGTGTAAAAATCTTACTGCAAACAAAGAGTTGGAAGCCGAAGTACAAAAAGTTGCGTCTGATTACGGCATGTATTGGGTTATAATTCAAACTGTTCCATCTCTCATTTTTATAATGTTTCTTGGATCTTGGAGTGATCGGCATGGCAGAAAGGTAAAGTTCATTTTTTACGCGTTATTTAATAGTTTAAAGAAATTGTTGCAAAACACTATCCTTATGGCCTTGTTATTCAACTTTTAAAGATGTAAACAAACATTCATGATTCAGCAATAAGTTTTATGATGTCTCTTTCTTTAATGTGATAAATTATGTCATTTTTATTTCAGTTGCCAATGATTCTCCCGTTAACAGGATCCATTTTGGCATCTATAGTTTATGTCCTATCGGCCCAGTATGAAAGTTTACCTCCTTTATTCCTTCTTTTGGGCCCAGCTTTTGCAGGACTTTCTGGAGGAATGATGACAATGATAATGGCAGTTTTTAGTTACATTACTGACATTTCCAGTCCGGAAAACCGAACCGTTCGAATTGGATTTGCGTACGGTGTTTGGTTTTTAGGTTCCCCAGCCGGCTCTGTAGCTGGAGGTTTTTTAATGCAAAATTACGGTTATACAACTGTTTTTATCGTCGGAACTGTCGTGCTAGCTTTTTGCGATCTCTATGTTATATTTAGATTGGAAGGTAAAAAATTATCAAATAATTTCTCTCCGTTAACTAATTTACATACTAACTGTCTTTAACAGAAGCGCCATTACCGAAATTAGATGAGTCAGCTGCTCCGTCCAAAGGGATTTTTAAGGATTTAGTTGATTGCCGGAACGTTTTAGACAGCTTTAAAACATGTTTGAAACCAAGACCTAAAAATAGACGTCTCCATCTGTGGATTCTAATACTTGCTTTGTGCGGACTTTTTATCCCTATTACAGGTAAGTGGCAACTTGTCAAACGTCAACGTTGACATGGAAAAAAAATCAAAAGTAGTTTGCGTTTATCATTATCGCATTTTAGGTCATTCAGGTTGTAGTTTAACATGAAAATACATGTTTGTAATAATTTTAGGCGAGGGCAATGTCCGTTATCTGTATACCCGCCTCAAATTTAATTGGAGTGAAGCCATGTTTAGTTATTACACAGCAGCAATATTAGCAGTTGGTGCTTTCGGTAAGATAATTATGGTATTTTAGCTGCAACGATTAATTTATGAATTTAGGTGTAATGGTTGTAATGCCTTTTTTAAAAAACATGGTTGGTGTAAGTGACTTCACAATAGCAATTATAGCTATAACTGGCAAAATTATTGCCGAGGCAATTACTGCATTTAGTGTCACTTGGTGGATGATGTTTTGCGGTAAAATTATGCAACGAGGTGGAATATATGAATTTTGAAAAATATATATATCTTTTAGCTGTTATTCCTATACTGTACGAATGTTCAGGACCTCCCATCAGATCTTTAATGACACAATGCGTACAACCCAACGAAGTTGGTGAGATTTGAATACATGAAGCAAGTGTAACCTTGCTTAAATCATTTTTATATTACAAGGAAAAGCCTTTGCAGTATTGGCAATCATTGAATCAGCAATTCCTATTGCATCAGGGGTGATGTATAGCCAAGTGTACAACTTGACAATTAATGTCTTCCCGGGCACTGTTTTTATGTTGAGTAGTGGAGTTTTTGTTGTCGTCATCATTTCTCTGTTGTAAGTTATGGTTATAGTCTTAAAGCCTTTCCTGTAAAGCTTGCATAATGCAGGGAAGCTTTTTTTTATGCTTTTTCATTGCTGGCCTTGAATTTCACTTTTATTAACCTAATTTATAACTCAAGGCATGTATTTAGGTATTTTTCTGAATTGTAGATGGTTGATTCATGACACTAGGAAACAGGATGCTATTTCAGAAGATATCAAACCGGATATAGAAAAAAATAGTTTAGGAGAAATGAAAATTCCATCTGGTTTAAAGCAATATCAAAATAACGCGTTTGTATCCGATGACTTTACACAAAACCAATCGATACCGGTACAAACATCAGATTGCGTTTCAAAGTTATGAATTATTTAAAAGAGAATTTTATTCATATTTTAAACGATGTCATTTTAAGTTCATCGCCAAATCTTTTCATGATACACAATGATAAAAATGATACATCAGTTTTATTAAAGACTGAAAAAAGTGTATCACTCGTCAGCTATAAAATAATTCTTTTGATAATAGCTGCAATTTATTTTTAGGAAAAAAAAAAAAAAAACTTAGAATCAAAATCAATTTTTTCCAATTCTGTTTAATTAATAATCAAAAGCCTAAGAAACAATACAAAAATGAAAGAGGGAAATATCTATAAAAATTTTTGGTTAAATGCAAAAGAATGAAAAAAATCCCTAAAACAAAAATATCCTCATCTAAAAAAAAATAACAAATTTTCTATTACCTGAAACAAAATACGACTAAAAAAATGAATAACAAAAACTGGACGGTGTTCCATTCACTGTATAATAAATAAACAAGTTTTGGTATATTTGCGATAAATTCAATCATTAAACCGATACCTGAGAAAATTAAGCATCTAATGTGATACTCCTGCAAATGGAATATCACAGAAAGAAACAAATAGTGCTACGCCCCATCACGGTTTCCGAGCAATCTTATGAGTTAGTAATGTTAAATTACGAATTAAAGTCCGTTAAAAATGTGTATAGACATTTTTTACAAGTATAAGGTAAAATTCCCAAAAATGTTCCATGCAGATTTCAATGGTGACTACTTAAAAAATAGTCGTTACATGAAAGAGACGCACGCATTGAATGTATTTTCAAGATTGATATTTGTCCAAAAAACTTTAAAAGAGATTCACGGGCACCATTCCAAAAACGGCCTATTAAACCAAACCAAATCCTTCGGTTCCCTCATTCACTGCTAACAATAGAGCCTTTTCAAATTGTTCGTACGAGTCGTAATCGGGTAAACACAGTTGATTGAAGCTGTAAAACAATTGATGTCAATTAAAAAAAAGACTCTCCAATCAAATTTAACCATTTGCTAATGTACCATGTGTGAGCAGTTGGCAAGTTGCCAAATGTAGGAGCCGCGGTGATTTGGAAACGAGGACTAAGTTCCGCGAATCCACTTGGAGGCAATTGAGAACAACCGGTTGTGAATTGCAGCAATCGAGCCATTTCCTCTTCGGAAAAATTAGACACAGCCGTCCAAAACCATTCCAAAACCTTAAGCATATTCAAAGGTTTCAATTAAGTTAATAATCGTCTTGGTAATGACAACATTTACCTTTCTAAATTCGTAAGAAGATCCACTTACAGTGTGGTTAGCCTTGAAATCGGCTATACTAAATTGCCCAGTTCCACACATTAACAACTACGTAACAAAAGGAAAAAAATTAATGCTTGCATAACCAACAATTTACATGACAATGCCCACTTCTAATTCATTTTCATCAAAAATGCTGAGCAAGCTGTCAGGAATTAATTCACTCAACCCCTTGAGAAACGCTTCTACTTCATCCTTAACAGATGTAGCGAGTCGATATTGAGCCAAGGCATCAAGATACTGAAACTTATTTTGGTTGGTCACTTGTATTTTAGCACCATTTGGAATTAGTTCTTCAACCTACAATTTTACCATGTAAATTATACAGTTATAGAATAAATTGTAAGTGACCATTTACCCTTAATAATTGTCCGGCATTACTATATTCTTCTTCTGTAAAAGTTAATTCCATGTCCTCAACATCATTCTCAATTATGTATTTGATTTTTGACATGTACAAGTCAGGATCGTCCTGCTCAAAATACTATAAAAAAAAAAAAGTTTAAACGACTGAAAATTTTTTCAAGTAAAATTATTACTTTGTAATGAACTCTTAATCCAATTAATTGGGCAAGAAATGAGCGAGAAAAGCGAGCTTTAACCAATTGCCGGTACAGCCCGCCTAAAGCCGATTCAAATAAACATTTCCCTACAATTTTCCCCGCAAACTCGTAATGTTTTAATTTGAAATGTGCAGGTCTCTTTGGATTTGGATGTACCTAAAACACAATAACATTAATAGCAGTATATTTTTAGATTTATTTATCCAACATACCAGACTTTGTTTATCATCTTTGAAACTCATAAATAACTGGTTTTCAGGATCAAAGAGTTCAGAACACACAACTTCAAACCATTCTCGTCTAAGCCCACCCCAGTCTAGTCCTGTGTTAGTTCAAACAAAAAATTGTAGATTAAAATTGTCATAATGAAATATCAAAAACCTTGCCTTGTTCCCCTACGAATGTGATTTCAAAACTTTTACACCAATCTGCTGTCGTGAAACTTTTCGTAGCTTTGTATGACTGTAATTTAAATTCGTAATATAAATCTTTCTAAAGCTGAATGAATACAATTCAGTGGTAACTCACATAGTCGAGTAATTTTTCGCGTTGTATTTTAAGAGGCAACTTATCGTGATATCGCTTTTTATGCACATTCCTAACTTCGTGATAAAAAAATTCTTGCTTATCCTTAAACGTTTCAGATCCTCCAATATTTTTCAGCAAGAATTGCGTAAACGTAGCAGCAATTACATTCCTTTCGGGTGTCATGAGTTCCACTTTGGGTTGACAACCATCATCAACCACAAACGCTGGTTCTTCGTATTGATTGTTTCCGTCACAGAATTGGAACTTTAATGTAAATTCAACTTGAAAAACGTTCAAAAGAAATTGCGTTATGTCTCATACTTTTGTAGACGGGCATAGCCGGAATGTTGCAAGACGTTTGGGAAAGAACTTAAAAATAATTTCTTTTATAGTTAATTGCTACAACAGGAAAAATACACATTCTTAATTAGTTTTTCTTTCTTATTTTTTTTATTACTCTTTATACCTTAGGCGAAATGTAACAGTAAACTTTTTTCGATTTGGAAAGTCGCTCTTCATCAATTGCTAATAATTTGGCTTCGTACCAAACATTATGACTCTTTTTAACTACATTCCTTTGAACTATGTTCACTTCATTTGCTGAAAAGTTGTTGCGTGCATCATTAAACTTGTGACCCTATTATATCAATTTATACTCACCATTGAGCACTATAATATTAAGGTCCCCATTTTTCAATGGGCAATTCTTGTACGTGATAGAGGCTTTATAACACCCTTCATCCTCGAGGCAGAATTGCAAGGTGAGGCGGTGAGACCCCAAATCATAATCTAATTTTGCTTGGCAATTTATTGGTTCTGTATCGCCAGCCTAGCAATTTTAAAGAAAAATTCAAATCAATATTTGCAGTAAAGAAAATTTACACAAAATTATTACTTTAGTCACTTGAATAGAATATCCAATTACAGCTTCGTTAGCATTATCAAAAGTGCATAAATTACTATACTCATCTCGCGGTTCAATCAATAAATTGTGAGGCAAACTTTGCGTGCATACTATAGTAGAACAGTGATGGATAAAACCTGTTTTTGATGGATCAGGTGGTTCTAGTTAAACAAAATTGATTGAAATATGTGTTGAAGGTGAACGTATCATACTCTTATTACTTGATAGAAAATATTTAATGAACGGACTGCCTTTGACGTGATTGTTTCCAACCATAACTGAGATTCGATATTCTCCAGATCGACGGACCGTGAATTTAACTCGTGCTGTGTTGGCCAAGTTAGGATCAGTTCCGCCAATTTCCATCGATGTTGCAATCTTATAGCTTCCTTGTGTAATCTCAATCAACAAACTATCTTTATTACAAATTGGGTAGGGTCTTCCATTGCGTTGGTAAAACTTTTCCAACAAAAGAAAAAGCAAATTAACAAATCTCGAAATTGGACAAGGGAATTTAAAGAGTACCTTAGCTGTGAAAGACATAGTGTTGCCTACAATTTGAGGCTCAGTCCAGTCAAATTGAACTTTGCAATTCTGCGGGACGAGGTATTTGCCTATCACATACTCAAACAGGCTACGTTTGACGATGCTGGGATCAGAGTGGAATACTGGCTGGGTCATACTTGCAACAGCCACTAAGGTGGCAATAAATAACGAAAATACAAGCACGCTCCCTAAAATTGCAAAAAAAATGTAGAATAAATGAAAAATGTATTTTTCAATACTCACATATGTCAAATAAATAAACACAGAGTATTGAACGGATATAATCGAAAATGAGTGACATTATTATTCCAATAATGTGCCATAACCACCATAAAAAGGAAAAACCAGCCACTAAAGCTAATAATGTAATTTCGCATGGTTGTTCTTCGTTCATTATAACATCAGCCATAGTTACAGGATATATGCACCGTTACCCTCATATCATTATTTCTAGCAAAACTTTTCGATTGTCTGAGTATTGGATTGGATGGAATGTAAATGTGATGCGTGCAGTTGAATTTCATTTGGCAGGAAAAAAGAGCTGCCAATCAACTCGATGACAGTTTGATGATTCATTTTAGCACTACCAGATCGAACTCTATCATGACCTCATTAAGACTCATCCGTGCAAAGTTTAGAAAACAGGGAAATCTAACGTTGCCACTCGACAAATCTAATCTGACTTTCTTTATCGCTGCAAACTTTCCTTAATAAGGACTGAATGTAAATACAAAGTGATTGATATAAACCAGCCTTAATCTACATTTAGAAATTTCTTTAACGAATTTTTAATGCTATCAACTTTAAAGTATGCATTATTTAGTTTATCTTAACTGAAGAAAACTAAATTTATTAGATCTTAAATTCTGTCAAAAGGCTTTAAAAAAAAGATCAATATTTAAATATTTATCTTTATTCTCGAATTTTGTAGCGGGCACAGCTGGTGGCACTAATGTCGCCCGACGTGTGTATTTCATTTTGAAGTGTAAACATATTTATTGCGTATTAAAAAAATATTGCAAGTCTCTGGTTCACCTTCAATCATCACGTTTACACATGTAAACTGAATTTAACCTCTTTACGATGTTGCTTGTGTTATTTTAATGGTGTTTCGTCTAGAATTACAAGTTGATGCATTTTCAGAGCGATCTTGTTACGTGATTTTAACGAGATTAAGCACAAACAGGCTGCAAACGAAATCTACTTTAAAAAAATTCATTGATCCCGTATAAAGCGAAAAGAAAATCAATTTGTGTTTTTCCCTCTTTACAAAACAAAATTCTATTCCACTAGGAAAGAAAAAACGTAATTTATTTTTACCCAAAGTCCATATTTCTTGTAAAATGGAATGTGTGTATTTTTGCCATAATACTTCTTTCAGATTTGCGAGTCCATCCTCTTTTGACAAGGTCTGTTTGGCCTGTTGCCAATCGCGAATACCTTTTCCGATTAGTTTCTGAACGTGGCTGTCATCAACCTGATTCACATCGTCTAGCGTGAGTAAAGGCGGTAAAAGTCTATAAAGGAAAAAGAAAACTTTGAAATGAGATATTAATTCAAAAATACGACATTTTAGTGCAGTAATTTTGGCCTTTTCACTGCTAGCACAAAGCAAAACTGCAATGCAGGATTGATAAATTCCCCTGATACCATCCAACCCGCGATACTAATTAAATGGATGCATTCACTTTAATGTTTAAACATAATGCGCATTAATTCTGTAATATCACATTTCCGCTACATTTAACTAAGAATAACAAATTACTAACTCTTAGAAATGCTTTACTTTGTAACATACTTTTATTCAAATTAAAACTATTACAAAATATGCGATCCTTTATTGGATCCTCTTACCGTTTTTGATACGAACTTAAACTGTTATCTTGAAACCACTGTTGTAGTATTAGTTGATCTTTAAGATTTTGTGCAGCCGTTTTAAATATCGCTCGGTCTTCATTTTTTAATTTTTGTACAATTTCCGATGTGTTATCTAAGTCTATAAGTTCCAAAAAATTGCTAATACCTGAAAGAAAAAAGAAAATATAAGCATTTTATTTTATATATTTATATATAAATATAAAATGTGGTTTCCATTGACCTGATATAAATCACCAAACCCCTACCAAAATCTCATTAATACTGCAACAGGATGTAAATCATTTTCGTGCGTTAACAAAACATAAACATGTATTGACTTTTTTATATAATTTATCGCCATATTTTACCAGTAGCCGGTCAATGTTAATTAATTGGTATTTTTAAACGGAACCGTTCAAATCCAATTTCGTGCTGTGTAATGCTTGAATCAATAGGGGCGAATAGTGGCTCGAAAAAAGAAAAATTGTATAAAGGAAAAAAAATGCACTTACATTAAAATTGCAAAGTGTCAAATGGATGAACCTTTTCTCGTGTTGGATTTTTTACTTTTGATTTCTCTTATATTATACATCTAAACATACATGTTGGTTCAGAGTTGTCATAGTGACAACAGCCAATGCAGTGCACGTTACGTTAACCAAGCTCCCATTGATCGATAAGCCTCAGACTTCCCTTTCTTCGCGTGGCAGAATCCACTTCACATCACAACATTAAATTCCTGTCATTTATTTTTTCAAATTATCATGTATTATCGGGTTGTTAATTTCGTTTTATTGCATTTCGAGCAAATCAATCATCTGATCCCCTAATCTAAGTACATGTGTCGTTTTAAGCGGCGTGTCAATACAAAATTAACGGATCTTGATCTTACCTGAATTTAGAATCATTTTTCTGTATTTGCTGAAACCGGCTTCTTGTAACCATCGGACAACAAGCGATTTATTATGCTCTATTACGGTTTTTCTATGCATGTTCAAACCTAAAAATGTCACGATGGCAGTGACTACGAATATGCTTCTTACGTCGATTATCATTTTTTTTGAAGCTATGGATTATAATTATGGAAGCACTGAAAGGCACTCCTATCATAAAATAGCGGTATGCTAATGCTCTAATAAGGCGTTGGCTTAATTCGTTCAAAATTAAACAATGTCAGGCGAATTTTTTTTTTCAACTACTAGCGACTGACTGTACATCGATCGATGTACTCTAAACTCTGTTTTTATCATTATAATTTTTCTACTATTTCTTATTATTCTACTATTAAACAGGGCATAAAATATCCAACCATCTAAGTGTCCGGACGATGATGAGTGAGACAACCATATTGTTTAGGTGCGCCGTAGCTACTTATGACGGAACACGACGCACATGAGTCGACGTTAACGGAAGTTGTAATATCCTTCTACCAGCAACACGCTTCATTTCTGTTACTTTTCATTAAAAGTGACTAATTTATTTTAATCATCATCTTTTGGCTTAATTGTAATCATAAATATTTTCAACATTTTAATAAGCGCCTGTGCTTTACCGACCTCTGTCGGCCTTTTTCAAAACTAATATACCTACCGGAAGTAGAATTTCACGTTCAAACAGGATGTGATAGTAAAGCGCTACCTTCGTTACCAAAGAAGGCCCACAAAGTACTGGAAATCTGATGGGTAAGTTAATAAAAGAATAAAATAAACAGGCGGGAGAGATTGTATTTGTAACTTAAACACGTGTACTGACTCGCAAATACACCCAACTGTGCGCGTTTGAAGTGTATGAATGATGATACCTAACAAAAAAAATTGTGAAAAAAATGCGAGTAACTTGGACAATATAAAGTAGGTTTGCTTTCTTTGCACTTGACTAGGCTTAAGAATTTTGACCTGAATGTATCGTTATCTGGGTTATGAATTTTTACGATGTGATAAATGATTTAAAAACATAAGTTAGGTAGCACGGGATGGAAAAAAATGTGACAAGGAAAAAAATTCTTTATTCAGTCGTTGATCAGTAGAACCTCGAGTTCGAATTGCGTTTGCCGAGAATTGTGATTCTTTTTTTTTTAATTTTTGAAACGAAAAAGTTATAAAAATGAATCTTTTGCAACTATCTAATCACGTAAAACCTACGTGATTAGCAAAAACTGATATCAAGAATTCAATAATAATTAGACCGGGAATTTTATTTTAAGAAAAAATATTTCCATCGAACTACGTTTTTGTAGTGTCTCGGTGAGTGAGGCATGAAAAAAAGAATTATGAGCCCCTAAATTCCAAAGAAAATTGATAAGTTGTGTTTCTTGTAGCAGAAGCCAGTCTGAAGGATGCTTCGTGCCTAGTGAGCAGCCTTGCACACTGTGATGGTCGGTCTTCGTCATCTAGCGGATGCCAACAATTATCCAGAGACATGAAACGAGTCTCGAGATACGATATAGTATCTCAGAACAAGAAACTGAAGAAAGATAACGACGCTAATAAAGTCCTAGAGTCGAAGCCGATTCTCACAGCTCAAGATGTCAGCATAATGGTGTCTCAGGATGAAGCAACACTCAGGAAATTAATTCACGACGAAATTATTTGCCTAACCCAAGAACGAGGCTCAGAGAAAAGCATTTGCCCGTCGGAAGTAGCAAGAAAACTCTTTCCTAATGGTTGGCGAAGTGTGATGCAGCTTGTCCGAGATGTGGGCAGCGACTTGGCATTGGAAGGACGAATACTCATCCTTCAAAAAGGACAAGCGATTAATCCTGAAAACGTTCGTGGACCTATTAGATTTCGCTATGTTCAATGAGTGCCAAGCTGCGTTTGATATTTTTTGTTTTCAGGTACCTGATGGTTCCGTCATGTCCAAAACATGCATTCCCAAGTTCCTCTTATTCTAGGCAATAATATTTTGCAAAATAAAAAAAAAAAGGTGGAAAGAAAAAAAAATATCATATTGAGATACACATAAAATGTGTATAATTATATATCATGTTAAAAGATTTTTAAAATTAAACAGTAGAGTGATAATAGGAGTAGAGTTTTTTTTGTATTGTAATTCATTGTGAATGTTTGCAATGCGTCGATTGCATTGTGAGCGATGTGTCTCTTCCTACAGTCCTATTTGCACAGTTAACGTGTGATTATACCATCCTTTTGACCTTTAATGGTTTTGTAGTCAGTAACGGTGAATTGTATCCTATAATGTCAATTATATAATTATGCGTTGTTTAGCTGAAAGCAGTGGTTTTTTTTTTATTTTGTTATTTTTATTTTTAAATGTAGATGCACTTTGAAAGTGACGCATAATCTATTTTTTTTTTAAATTGTCACAAATCACAATTCTTGGCAATTGCATTTTAGTTGTTTTTATATTGATAAATTATAAGATAATTGAAAAATGTTCACTAATTTTTTTTTCAAGTATATAGCATATTTTTATTTACATATTCATTATAAAAATTTTAATTTAATTCAATTGAAAAGAATGATTCCTAACAACTTGCCAAAGATGATTTCTTGTTAACTAAAAGGTAAATGAAAGTGTCAACTGGTTTTTTTTTCCTTCAAGGCATTTAAATGTTAAACATGCCAAAAAAATATTTTTTTTTTAATTATTATAGTTTTGCTTAATAGGGATAAGCAGTGAAATGTGCCTTTTTGCATGCTCTAGCATTGCATTTATAAAATTTTATACGGAACGAAGTTTGTGTCCTAATTTGAATTTTTGCAATATTTGAAGTTTCCTACTGTATCACGATTTTTCTTATTTATAGAAAAATAAAATTGTAAGTTTCCTAAAATTGAAGAGCCAAAGAGCGTAGTAAAGGGTTTTTAAATTACTAATTATTATTATTACCTAGTATTATTATTATTCCTTCTTGATTTTTTATTGAAATCTTTGTACACGTATTATTGTGGCATAGAAAAATATGTTTAGTTGTTATGTAACAGTTTGTTTTGAGGATTAAATAAATGAATAAACTTAAAAGTAATATACAGGTAATGATTTTTGTAGTGTACAACTAGTTTTAAGTTATTTATTTCGATTTTTGATTAAACTAATTGTAATTTTTTCATTTTAGATTGCAGATAATTCGGTTAAATGGACGCCCCAACTTACATTGGTAAGAGAATTGCCTGTGATGGGTGTCATGGTACAGTTCTTTACTTCGGACCAGTCCCACCAAACGAAGGTACTTTTTATAAGGTTTCTTAAACTCTTTAATAAATTAACGGAGGTTTATGTAGGTGACTGGTTAGGTGTAGATTGGGATGACGCTACTCGTGGTAAACATGACGGAACTCACGAAAGAATTAAATACTTTACAGCCAGGTATTATTTGGAATTTAACTCTCTGTTCGAATGTTGAATCAGTTATTGCTTACTTTAGAAATCCAACTTCAGGGTCTTTTATTCGTCTTACAAAAGCGGTGAGTAAACAAAAATTGTCATCAGTTCATGTTTGGTTGACTTGGTGTGTTAGGATTTTGGAATTAGTTATTCGGAAGCTGTTATTACGAAGTATGACTTTACTAAAGATCCATTAATACCACTTGATCAAGGAGATGCGTATATTGGGAAAAATTTTGTTATGAAACCTATTGAATTCATTGGATTCGATAAAGTAGGAGAAAAACAACGGTAGGATTTAGGTATAAGCTGGGGTGCAGATTGTGTAATAATCCTTTTTTCGGTTTTCAGTAAATTTGATTGCCTCAGAGAGATATGTTTGCCTGGGATGAAAATATACGGACGATCAAATGAGAATAGACAACATCTAACTCCTAATGTTGTTGAACTTGATTTGTCAAAAAATTTATTAGCTTCATGGACTGACGTGTACTGCATAATAGAAAATTGTGAGAATTTAAAGATTTTACATTTAAAGTAAGTATAAAATTTTTTATAATTGGAATCATGGAATTTATATTTATATATGTTTCAAAATTTTCACAGTGAAAATAGACTTGAAATTTCTGCAGACAGAAACTTGGTTTCATCATTTAAAAATATCATTGAGCTTTCTTTGAGTAAAGTTGGATATGATTGGAATAATATTTTATTGTGTGCAGAAATGTGGCCCAAAATTGTCAAATTAGTGATTGCATGTAACAATATCAACATAATATCGGAACCTAAATTAGATTTACTCCAAAATTTGGAAACCCTCGACTTGGATTCCAACCCAATTGACGGATGGCAGGAAATACTCAAGCTTGGTTATTTACCTAAGTAAGAGCCAGTCGAAACAACATAAAAAATCTGTATACTAGTAACCTTTTTTTTTTTAGACTGAAGTATTTAAACGTCAACAAATGTGGTGTTGAATCTATTTTCTTTCCAAATGTTAAACCAGGTGAGAAAACATCGGCGTTTACACAACTTCAAATTCTTGGTCTTAATGACAATAGATGCGATAAGGTAATGTAATTAACATGAAAATGTACGGACTTAGTTAAAGTATTTATTTTTAAAACAGTGGACTCATGTTGCGGAACTGGATAAACTACAGAATTTACAAGAACTCCGAATGAGAAACAATCCAATATGTGACATCGAGGCCCCACCGACTACTAGGCAGTTAATAATCGCAAAAATCGGCGATTTGAAAATGTTGAATCGCATTCAGGTGCAATTAAACTTACATAAAGAATATTATATTTGGGCTAATTCTGCCTGACAATTCTAGATTCTTCCTGGTGAACGACGGGGAGCTGAGCTCGATTATTTAAAGAAATATGGTCAGTTATGGGTTGCCATTAATGGTCAGAAACTAATGGAGACAGGCGATATGCTACCATCAGAATTCGCGTCTGAACATCCTCGTTATTTACAAATTGTAAAGAGTATGTACCAACTGTAAAACGTGAAAGTTGGTCAAAATTGTGACCAAAAAAAAATTTTATTTTTATTTGTAGAATATGGCGCTGCCGAAGCATCCGAAATAAACATTACCAGACAGACATTAAAAAATAAACTAGTGTCTCTGAAAATATCGAGTCCACTTTTAACGGACAGACCACCTATAACTAAAAAACTACCACGTAATAAATAACAACACGCTTGACTTGAGCGCTTTATACATTGCCGCTGTTATTTATAGTATCCATGACAGTTTTAAAATTAAAATCCATGGTCGAAAAACTACTTAAAATAGAAAATGGATCAATCAGATTGAGTTACAAGTCCGATAAGGTAATGAATCGTCTTTCAATGTCGTGTAATAACTAATGTCATTTTACCTTCAGTCAGAGAATGAAGACATCGAGTTCGATTTTGATAACGATTTACAAGAGTTAAGTTATTTTTCAGTGGAGAATGGGGATACAATAATAGTCAGATGGTAATGTCAGGGTTAATTTATTGTGATCTACATAAATGAAAGATTACAATTTTTTTTTTTTTTTTGGGGTTTTCACACAATTTAAATGAAAGTTAATATGGGTTAATACTGACTTATGGGTTTCTATCTAGTTAAATATAATCTATGATTTAAGAACACTTTTTTTTTTACCCTATTCACACATGAGTAATAAAAAATATATATCAAAGGTAATCGTTTCACATCAACCCTATTAGAAAACGTAATTAAACTGGCCAAAATCAAGCTGGAAGCACTGTTAACAAAGAAATTATCTACAGATTCCAGTTTTCAAATCACACGTAAACGGAATTTATAAAGTAGTAGTAAAACATATAAACCCAAATCGAAAACTCTAATTCAGACATATGATTAGAGTTTCGCTTATTCTTGATTAGAAAATAAGTTAAATTCGTTATAAAAGCGAAAAAGAATTACAAAATAGTAAAAGAAATTAATCAAGAGACATGATTATTAAGTAGTTAATCATGCTCTAACGCCCTATGCAATAGGGTTAACTCCATTGAGCAAAAGGCCACAGTTTTAGTTAAAATTCTCGTAAGATCAAAATCGTGATAATTTTTATTTACACTGCCTCATACATTGTGACTATTGCTGCCACTAGAACTGTTAGATGACGCGTCTTCTAACGGTAGAGTTCCCCTAAGTGATGCTTGTAAAGCCATTGGTGTTAACCACTCCTGAGGCAAACAACGTTGTAAAAATGGAACGCAGGAACTGAAATGGGCTAGTCGGTTAACCCACGTTGGAATTTCTTTACCGCACAAAATCTGAAACGTAGTAAACGAGCCTAATTAGCCTTAGTTTATTTGAAGTTCACTAAGTGGTTAAGTGTATAGTCACTACGAGGGGTGCGTGCCAACTTGGGACACATGGGGAGAATGTAAATGCGAGTAAATTAAGATAGTCAAAAGTTTTTGTGAAAAAGAATCAACTCAGACGATCATTAGATTACGTAACACGTACTTGAGCTATCATGGACGTAAAGTGGTTACAATTTTTATTCATCAAATGGTATTTGTCACCCCGAAATTCTTTGCCTGACTCGTTGACAATTTTCCTTACATCTACCTCAGTAAAATCGGTATAGCCTAAATGAATAGACTGCCTAAAGATATAATAATGCTTAAGTTGGTATATCATAAAAACACTTAAGTAAAAATTCTACTTGAATTTAAATTGGTCCCCTAGATCTTCAGCATCACGAGGCAAAATTTCAAAAATTCCAGAAAATGGATACGGATGGCCTCCGTAAGCGTATTCTGAGTAATATGAAAGTTTATTCCTTTTCACATATCATACTCTTAGTACGTACCCGTCCCGTACACCTCAACTCCAGAGTGGTAAACTCCAATGCCTAACACGTTGGCAACATACAAATCATTAATCCAGTTCTAAAACACAAGTTTCACTTATCATTTCCTAAATTTTTAATAAAAGCTTATTTGCTCACCATATCGTACACATTCAGTATCACAGGTTCTCTGGCCATTTTGAAACTGTTTATTAGTCAACCCACTAAAAATCTAATTGAACATCAAAGGCGTTTATTATGTAAACAAATGTAAACGTTAGGCATATGTGGCGTTCTCTCTCTATTTTTTAATACCTTTAATAAATTTTTCCCAATCGGTAGAGATCAGCAAATTGTAAATTCCATTTGAAAGCGGCAGAGTACTAACAACTATTATACACGATTAACTCGCCTGTGCGGGTAAATGCAAGAAAATGGTAGACCAATTCAAGTCTCCATGACCTTTGTTACTCCAATCACTCCAGGATGAGACAAACGCAACTGCTTCCGGTTCGAACATGACGTAATCGTATAGCCGCACGTGAATTCACGAGGGCCACGACAACTGATGTTATTAGTGTAAATTGTTTTGAGATGTTTATTTGTTAGGCCTAAAATTAGAACGTTATTGAATCGAAATCTTGGCGCATAAGTGCATACTTTAAGAAAATCGCCGAACTTTATATACGGCCAATCAAGGGTGAGGAACAGCTACGTAATCACACACATGTGATCGTAGCCAGCCTGTCAAGAAGGGCAAAAACTGAAACTGAAAGGGGATTCCCCCGACTTCAATCGAGTATAGGAGCTATATGAGCGTGCGAGTTAATGAATTTTGAAGAGGCGAAGAGGAAAGGACAGCAGTCTGCTGACGAAATCTTGGCGAAAAAACAAATCATGGCAGCCAACGGTGAAGATTCTTTTACTCCGCGAGAGTATCAGGTTCGTGCACTGTTATTTACAGTTAGTTAGGGAGGTGAAGAAGGGAAAGGGGGTGATGAGGGGGAGGGGAGAGGCTGGGCTTTGAGCAAGTAAACTTTTATTTTAACTTCGTGTTTTAATTTTAACTGCCTAGTCACAACTCTTTAATAAAAGTTGATTCGATCATAATACTGCACTACTATAGTATAAAATAAATGGTAAAATAAGCGGCTGGCAAAAAATTCAAAATTATGCAAACAAATAATAGTAATTTTCAAAATTCATTGATTATATATAATAACGCATTTTTCTTTAGAAACCCAGCTCAATAAAAAGTTAATGTACTTTCGGTTTGGAATAAAAAGCCACTCCGAGCGGGGGATCCCCTCGGGGAAATTCATAAGTACAACATGGCCTGATCATGGAAACTAAAGTAAAATTTAGCATTGAATTTATAGTAAAAGCACAAAATTGAGCTGGTGTTTGGAATGCCTGGAAAAATGATCCTCACCGTTAACATAAAAAACGAATAAAAACATGAAAGTCGATCTGCAATAGATTCCGTCCTACGACATGAAACTAATGTTTAATTTTTTTACCTTAACCACATAAAAAACCTAACTAATACAGAAAAAATTTCAACCGAGTCAAAGCAAAACGTCAAAACCACGAATCTAATGTAGGTATTTGTCGTTCCAAATAATTGTTCACATTAGAAGTAAGCCGAAGGAAGCAAAGAAATATTATTCGACTGTCTGCCGCAGAGCAGTCTATCTTAATTCTGCAGTTACTTAACCAGATTACGTTCCTTCTTATAATCCAACTTTAGAGTGTACGTGACTATAATGTAAACAGGCGCAAACCTATATTTTAAAGCTAAAGCTCATTTCTTATAAAGTGGCGTTGTGTTAAGTAATAAGTACGTGGGAAGTCAACAAGTTGTTTTCATGGCGCAACTTCCTGCTTTACCAGCACCAAGCTTTAAAACTTTACTAACAATAATTTTATAGTCGCCAAATGAAGATATTTATAAAATTAAAATATAAAATTTCAGGTTGAATTATTGGAAAAGGCGATTAAAAAGAATATAGTTGTATGCCTCGGAACTGGCTCGGGCAAGACCTTTATTGCCGTCATGCTTATTAAAGAAATGATGGAAAGCATTAGAAAACCCTTCAAAGAAGGTGGAAAAAGAACATTTTTTCTTGCTAAAACAGGTAATGATTATTAACGCTTCTAGTAAAACCTCTCATTTTAATCAAAAATTTTCTAATGCCCTAATTAGTTCCACTTGTTGCCCAACAAGCGATTGTAATTCGTGATCACACCGGACTTAAAGTCGGCCACTACACCGGTTCAATGAATGTCGACGCCTGGGATATAAATGTTTGGCTCAGAGAACTGGAAAACAACGAAGTTCTAGTAATGACCACCCAAATCCTTGTCAATATGTTAAACATGGCATTTATCAGACTTGATCAAATTAACCTCTTAATCTTTGACGAGTGTCACCATGCTGTGGGTGGCGACCCAATAGTCCAAGTGATGCAAAACTTCTCTAGGTTTCCAGAATGCTCTCATCCAAAAGTATTGGGACTTACAGCTTCAGTACTCAATGGCAAATGTAAGCCAAATCAAATATTAAATAAAATTCGACAATTGGAGGTTAGATTGCATAGCGTAATAGAAACGCCGACAAACACAGCTATGGCGATTCTGTTTTCAACGAACCCTAAAGAATTATTCGTCACTTGCAAAGAAGAGACCGAATACGACAGAATTAAACTACCACTATGCACTTATATATTAGCAGAACTGAAAAAATTGCCTAATGTCCCGAGTGAGAAAGATCTAGTGAAATTCGCCATGGAGATCGATGAAGATGATGACGATTACGAAGAGGACCAATCGGATGAAGCTGACTTCGATGACGAAGATGATTATAAATACATCATTGGACCAACTCTCAAATTAAGTCGACTATTAAAAGATTTGATATTTTCAGTCAAGGAACTTGGACTTTGGTGTACTTGGACTATGGCAAAGCAGATGTTACAAGAAATGGATAAGTTGAAAGACGATTTCATAGAACAGGAGAAAGCCGTACATTTTGAGTCAGTTAAAAAACTCATAAGTAGTTTAGTACCAAACTTGGAAGAGTACTTTGACAAGCAAGCTCCACAGGGTGAACTGCAGACAATTATGAAGTTATCATCACCTAAAGTTATTCGCTTGGTAGAATCACTGAAAAACCGTAAACCCAAAGATGTAACTCCAATTCCTGCGTTGGCTGACCAAAAGGCGTTCCTTCTAAAGACTTGCGGCTCTGACTCTGAAGCTGTGAAGGATTTTGACGCAAATGTCCCGATCTCGAATGAATTCAAAGCGATTGTTTTCGTTGAGAGAAGAAGCTGCGCATGGGTTATCAATAAATTATTGCAGCGATTGAAAGAGCTGAACGAAGAATACAATTTTATCGCCTCCGATTTCGTGATGGGTCACGGAGCTGATCCAGCAAAGCTTAATTATGCACAAATGAAATCAAGGAAGCAACAGGAGAAGATCTCAAAATTCCGTTTGAACGAATGTAATCTCCTCGTTGCTACAAGAGTAGTGGAAGAAGGTATGGACATCCCAACCTGCAATTTGGTTATACGATTTGATGAACCGAAAGATTTCCGAGCTTACGTACAATCCAAGGGAAGAGCTCGTGCCAAAAACGGGAATTATGTGATGCTGGTAACAGAGGCTAACCACCAAGATCTGAGGAGTAATATTGACTTATATCGCAGTATTGAAGAGGTAAGTGGTAATTTTTTTTGCTATGGAGAAATGATATTTATTAAACTATGATATTGCAGTCTCTTCAAGCTATATGCAAGGAAAGAATGGCTCCAACTCGTGCGGAGTTAGAGCGATTTTATGATCGGGAAATAGAGCCTTATTATACTAGGGGGTTAACCGGGCCTGTTGTTACTATGGAAAGTGCAATTCAACTTGTCAACAGGTAAGGGAAAAGACTAGGCGATATTTTAATATTTTTAAAACTTTTATTTTTTGTTTTCTATTAGGTATTGTGCTTCGCTTCCTCGAGATAAGTTCACTCGTTTGACTACGCGAGTGAAGTACCAGAAAACGTTACCACATCGTCCACCATTGGAAGAATACGGTGACGATAATATAGATTTGTGGGAGGACTTGGACGTGCTTATATCCAATGTAACTGAGGGTATGAAGTATGAATTCAGATGCATTTTGTGGCTTCCTATAAACTCCGGAATTCGACATGGCATTAAGGTACTGTAAATATTTTGGTTCTTTTATCAAGGCAGATGGTCATTGGGTTCTCCATTTAATTTTAGAGTGATGTCATGAGAACTATACGATTAGCTAAACAAGATGTAGCAATCAAATGCTGTAAATTACTTCACCAAAAGGGTAATTAATTGTAATTTAGAAACTATTAGGTGACAACCTTAACTATTGTAGGTGAAATAAGTGATGATTTGCTACCTACCTGTAAAGACTATAGTAAATTTACCGATCAATTAACAAGTGTAGAGGAAGAAATTGTCCCTAAAGGATGCAATCAACCTGGTTCGATGAAACGTCGCCAAGTGTACCGAAAGAAAGTAAGAGTGTTAGGTCAGTAACTTTCTCAAAAATTACAAATTTTGATTATTTTTAAGGTTGCACAACCCTTCGGGAAGTCACCTCTCCCCAAAGCGCCGTGCTTTTTGTACAGAATAAAGATCTCGCTAGGTGGTTTACTCGGTTTGGGAATAGGTGAAATTAAAGCCTTTGATCCAGCAAAGTGTGCCCATTGCTTTGGAATAATAACAAGTACTGAATTACCGAAGGTAGGCTTAATTTTTAATTAATAAGTGTATCATGACGTAGGTTCATGATATGCGGCCGTCAAACTTATCATTCTTAATATTATATTTTTATATAAATTAGATTAATCCCTTTCCACTGTTCAATCAAACGGGCAAACATTGGGTTGAAATTATAGAATTGGAAGGTGACATAGAATTGCCTGAGGAACATTTAGAAAAAATTGCTATGTTCCACCAAACGTTTTTCACTGAAATTTTGAGAATTAATTCTTTGCCGATGGAGTTCAACCCCCTGCAGTCAGGGTTGACGTTATTCGTCATTCCAATTACCAACGGTAAGAAAAATTTTTCGTTTTAAGATTTACATAAAATTTATAACAATTTAATTATAACCTTAGTGGGGGATGGAGTATCACCTGTTTATTTCCCTAACTGGGACTTGATAGAGGAAACTCTTAATTTTGAATTTGGAGATCTGCCTTCGGAAAATGAGAGAAGAAACTTTCAATATAATCCTGCTGATTACGTAGACCGTGTAATGGCACCGCTGTACGTTACACACAAACCGTATTACCTGGTGAAGAGAGTCTTAAACGGCATACATCCTACCCATGAATTTCCAAAGCCCACATACAATTCGTTTGTCGATTATTACAAACGAAAATACAACGTGACAATTCAAAATTTAGCGCAATGTTTGCTATCAGCGAAATTAGTCAGCTCTAATGGAATGAACATGCTCCCAATAAAAGTTGAAAGAACCAAAAAAAAACAAAAGACAATTTATGGGCAACTCTTCGATACTGATACATTTCTGATTCCCGAATTGTGCACATGTTTGCCGATCCCAGGCTCACTCTTCCGTCTGGGATTTATGATTCCAAGCATAATTTATCGCCTGAATGATTTGATTCTGTGTCACGAATTATTAG